>JZLH01S0600794.1:2271-12868 GCA_001188425.1 Eucidaris tribuloides
TAGTAGTAGAAGTAGTAGTATCATTAAGCGCTGATGCTGCATACATATGTTAAGATAAATCAGCATTTTCTGTCGAAGGGGTACATAGTGGTTACCCTTTCAAACAGAAGTCAGTAAATGTATTTCTTTTTCTTGATTCAAATTCATATCGCCAAAAAGGTCAATAATGTCATTGTCAAAGTGCTGTTAAAGTTCCAATTTAATCATTTTTTCCTGTCAATTCCGTCGTTTAGTATTTAAAAAAAATGTTAAATTTGATGGGATAATACTTGAAATTTAACAAGACAAACAAGCAATTCCATTGATCTCACGACCCCTTTTACCGTAAAATGCAATTTGTCATTATTATCCCCGAGTGTGTTCTAACGGGCAAGTTGACACAATACGTACCCTTGTCGACCGGCTGGCTGTTGATTGAGATACCGGTTTCACCATCAGAACACGTATATTTCCAACCAAATATCCACCTTATTCACAAACTGTGTGTTCACCTCAGATGACCCACCGACTGAGAGCAGCGACCGATCACCCACCGAACACCGTTAGGCATCGTTTTGTGACGGTAGCGTTGTCCTTAAATGACCGCTCGCTGCATGGCGCGATTACATTAGCACGCCACGCGCCCAGTCGACCGTGCAGAACTGTAATCACTTTCTGAACAACGATAATAATCAGTCGGCGGCGAACGTGCATGGGTTGACTCTGATTACGTTACGAGTACGAGTGGTCAGTTTAATCAGCCGCGATCGGTGACGAGATTGATTACGTAATCACTGAAAGGTTAGCTGAGGTCACCGGTCCGTTATGTTTGTTGTTGTGGACGGCGGCGCGTGGACGTGAATAGCGGTAACAGCCATAATATTTGCAGGAGATCGGAGTGTACATAGATCGAGTGCCAAGAAATTATTCCATGAGTGCCGTAACGTCCAAGCGATTATGCAGGCAATCATTATGCATGTTTCATCGGAAGTACACAGTACTAGTCACTGTAAATATCAATGTTTGAGTTCCTACAAATGTCATCTAGCATCGACGTAAGTTAGGTCGAAAATGAAAGTAAAATCAGGTAACGGTTTCCCGTCATCTATCTATACATATATTATTTGTTCCCCGAGTCCATGAACGGAAATATTTCTAAGGGAGATACATGTATTGATATAAAGTTTAAAGGTCTGTTTAAGTCTTTGACTCTTGACACAACCTCACTTGTTTCAATTCCTTAGTATTTGTTCTATAAATCCATGTAAACAAAACAAGTATTCAATATTGGACAATTTAAAAAATGAAATGAATTGAACATGGTGGAGGCCTACACTATGCGCGTGTGAAAAAATGCATCAAAAGGTTTTTTCACGGTCGGGCGATGTACGTACGTACAGTGAAAAGGGTATCAAAATTGCCAGGGGAAAAGGTATATTTTCAACAGAAGGTTTACTTTAAAAGAGTATCTTTTCAGACTTAAATACTTGTTTAGGGTATTCAACAGAAGGTCAACTTTAAAAGGGTATCTTTTCAGATCTGTATAGGCCTACTTGTTCAGGGTATTCTGAGATCGACAGATAATTACGTGTTTAGGGTCCAGTTTGAAAGTCCATACACTCGCATGGTGTACACCTTAAAATGACAGTGCCCCCCCCCCCCGGATGGATTGTAGGTATTTTATTAAAGACTACAAAGATGATAGGAATTTGTCACACATTCTCGTAATGTGGGACTGGTGACTGGAAGTATTATTATCACTCTCATTCATTTTTCACTTACATGCCTCTTTGGTTTCTGTGAGGGAGAGGCAATTTTGATTCCAATCTGTTTAATGTAATCATACATTTAAATAAATGTTTCTATCAGTATGTTGACAACATCATTTTATCTCCCCACATAGTAGCCTAATGGTCAGCTCCCAACAGTCTCGTTTATCCTTTAGATAAACCCCTTTAGTACCATGACAACAAAAAGTCATACACTTTTCATGTGATATTATGTATGCGGTACAAAAGGGTTAAAGGCCGGGTGTCTCTTTTGCACTCCTAAAAAATTTGACATTGTGCAGATACACTGGTATATAGAAAAAAATGCTATTTAAGAACCTTTAGCAAAGTATAGGAGTTGCAAAGGCAGTTTTAGTTCAATTATAGTAAACCTTAGACTTCGATTTGATTTTGTTTTTGTCTCTAGTGACAATAATTCTATACTAAAAGTACAAGTCCATTTTAAATAGTGCATGCAGGTCTCTTTTTACCTCAATTGACAGTGTCACTACAGAGAGCAAAGTGCAATAATTATGACACGTTAATGTAGAATGGAGCTTGCATTCCTTTTGTGCCTGACACATGCCGGCACAGAAGTAGGTCAACCGTCTGGTATTATATAAGTACTGTAACAGACCTGAAGTGAGATTAGAAACTGTGTGTCTAGAACTTACACTATACACAACAATTGATTTCAAATTGATTTTGATTTTTCAAATTTAAATAATTTCTGATCTTCAAATTTCACAGGCAAGTCCTTTATAAATAGCCTAAGGACATGAATAATGTTTTTTCTGTGTTATGGGAGGGTTGCAAATGAGATAATCTACCTTTGAACAAGAAAAACAGGTTTGGATTCAGTCCTCAATTGAGATTGGAATGTATCCAAAGTCAACTACACTCTTCAAAGTTACTCAGTCAAGGTTTAAATCGCTGTATAACACTATATGGGTTCAATTTCTATCATGGCCATACTTCTCTACTTCTAATTGAGTTCTTTTCCCTGCAACTTTTAACAATTTAAAGTCGCCGATTACGTAGCTTCCTGCCAAGATACACTATCCAGTCAGTATCAATGGTCGGTGGTGGATTTAGGTCTAGATACACTATATAGACACTATAGCCTACATGTGTAAATGGTCAATGGTGAATTCAGTTCCGTGTTCCGTCGTGCCTGGACCGGGGGGGGGGGGGGTACAATGATCGGCGATATTTTTTTTTCGTAACGAAAGTAGTTGGACCTCCCAACCCTACCCCATTCTTTCTTGACGAGTGTCTTGAAAAAAGTTCCTGCAACCTAAGATTTTGGTTAATGTTGCCGTGACGGGACGAAGATTTGGCCGGGATTTTTTTTTTTATAGGGCGAGGGGGCGAAACGCGATGAAGCTTGCTGTTGTTTACCAGTTGCGTGTACGCTGTTGCGTGCCGCGAACAGATAGACTGGCCGTAAGCCTAATACATTTTTTTACTGGCGGAATCTGAGAAGTCTTTTTTTTTTGGGGGTGGGGGGGCTTGCTTGCTTGCTTGTAGCATCGCTGTGTAGCGAATTATGAATTTTGGTCGTAAAGTTCCCCGTGTCCCCCCCCCCCGACACCGCCACTGGATGCTAGTAAATGTTTAGTTCTCTTAGTTTTGAGGCAGTGTGACTGCTCTCAATCATGACATTACCTTTAATTAAAACTACATTTAAACCATTTTTAAAACGCGTAGATGACACGGCAACTGGGTTGTTGAAGCGGGTCAAAGGACGCACAAACGTGTCGACTCACGTAAAACGAACAAAAATATGTACATATATTCAATCGTGATTTGCATCCTATAAAAATACCGCAACATGGAATTGGTGAGAATTGTAGAAGTCATGATGGTCACGCCTCGTTAACGGTGATTTTCACAGAGAAAATCGTCATTATACACCTTCTTAATTACTGTGGAGTTAAACTAATGTAACCCGCGGGACCGCTCTTAAAACCTTATTCATTCTGAATATTAACATGCTGTGGTTCCATCTCGATTCACTTGGGTGGCCAGCAAGAACAATGTAAAACATAGTCGTAGGTGTACAGGTGATTAGAAGTAAACTTCCAGAATATCGAAGATTGTGTAGGCCTACTGATATGAAAGATTTCGTCAATATTATTACATTTTATTGGACCATTTTGTGATATTTGTCCTTAAATATGCATACTTGAAATATAATTATATTAGAGTTGAATATTTCTTTGTTTTCCGGATGAAAGCCTTTATGATCTTTTTATGTACACATGGTAGCCTCTTCAGTGACAAACGCGGCTCTCCCAGTGAGCTCTGCAATTGTCGTTATAATTACCCCCCCCCTTCCATCACGTCTATTTCTCAATCATAGGTGAGGAGCAGCAAGATGGATAAATTGGCTTCCTGCAGGACGAAGATGTGCTGGTGCATCGGAACCCCCCCCCCCAGCCCTCATGAAAGACAGGTTGCAATTCCACGACACCTCCCCAAAGTCTTTAATATTTGAATTACAATAGGTTCACCTCAGACGCGTCTTAACTCCTTGTGCGATTAAAGCTCAGTGACATGATTGGGAGAAATTAAAAAATGCCTTTTGAACCAAACTGGTTGAAAGATAAACCAAATGTACACCAGCTGGAGTGGATCTCCTGGGTGGAAGGATTTGTCTTGAATTTGTTTACTTAAGGAGAATCAAGCATGAACAGGCCAGCATGATCGGGGCGCGATGGATTTAATCCCCATAGAAGGCTACACTACACATTTGTCTGTTATAAGGCATACTTATGGATATCATTTTAAAATGAGTCAACTTTTGACTACAAAATTTTCACAGAATCCCTGCATAGTTTACTTGAGTTTAGAATAGTTTTAACCCCAAGTTGAAGACTACCCCCAATCATGTCATTTACCTTTAACAGTTAAATATGGCATAAAAATTGTTAGTGAATACATGTCGATTTTCTGTCGTTGACTGGGCGTCCCAATACTGCTGTCTTATTGCACTTCTTTGTTAGGTGGGCTACTTTGTAACCATAACTACGATATGATTATGAGAAGCGATTTTTAACGCCGTACTTAAAATTTGAGTTACTGTAAACTTACTCAACTATAATGCCCACATCGTGTGAAGATAAATTATATACTTAGCACGTCCATTTAGATTCCCATCATATTAATCTTCTTCTTCTGTAGATCAATATGCTTTACATCGCACATACCACATTCTGCACATAAATTCCTATACGTCTTGCCTTCAGGCTGTCATTCACTTAGCCGTAATTTCGTACATAATATGAAAATACCTAAGCAATATATGACATTATGTAAGTGGCTTGATATTTTAGTTACATTGTATCTACCTTTGATACTCATTTTGGTATAATAAAATATTCTCGCAATATTTTTGCATGAACTGTATCATTTACTACACCGAACTATATGCAATTTTCCTATACAGTTGCGTCTATTCCTCATCTACTGGTAATAGTCGTGTTATTTCACCGAAGAAAATAAACTCAAACTCACATGAATAAGCGTTCAGGGATGATGCATTCTTATTTGAAAGCAATGAAGGATAATTATGCTGGAGAACACCGATATGGCGATACAATCACCGTCTTGGAAAGACCACTGCGTGCGCTTGGGTCGGGTTAAGAGGTGAGCTTGTACTAGCTTGAAACGACCAAATTTTATCCATGCATGGAATCCGTGTGAATGAGCAACAAAACAAAAACTACACTGTACAAGTAACAGACTATAATGAGATACATATTGTTCTCTCTCTGTTAGCCAATTATCCATAAGTAAAGAGCAAGAATATCCCAGGAAATGAGTGGCGTGTGTACGCAGGATTGATGATAGTGGGTTCCCGAGATGACCGGTAATAGCATATTGATCAGCTCTAATAATTTAAGGAGTGGACATAATGATAATATAATCATCGGATGATATTGTGGTTAGGCTTCAGATGCTTAAAGTAGGCGAACAAGAAATTGATGAGATATTCTGGGACATTGAACTGTCCGATAAATATATGTTAAAAATACGATATAGATGTAAATGTTTGCCAGCTTTGCCATATATTTTTGTTTTCTTTCCTTTTTTTACTCAGAGCAATATAGATTGCAAAAAATATTCTCGGTTAAGATTTGGTTGGAATGGGTAGGCAGTCATAATCGAATAATACAGTGGTATACAAACGTATCATCAATGGTTTGTGCCAAACATACGCAGACACGAAAACATAATTCAGATACTACATTATTGCTGAGCGGCAACCGCGATAAAACCGCCCCAATATCTCGAGTTACGCCACAGTGTGAGCATCATTGATGATTGAATTGTTTTCAAAAATTGTTATTGCTATGGTTTAAGATCGTCTTAAAAATTTGATTGATGTTTTACCATCTGTTTCCATCGGGATGATTGACAGGGCTCTGACGCGAGGCGTCGAGTCGTGTAATAACACGAGTGGGCGAAGCTCAGCGTGAGGCGGAGTTGTATAGCGCCATCTTGCGGTACACTAGGGGATCATGTCAAGATAACCATAACGACGAAAAGCTGTGACTCGAGTATACGCACACTGCGGTTACATCAACGTACATTCAAACAATATCATACAGACAACTCATGGAAGTATGTATACATTGACAAAAGACAAAGGAAAATGCGCCAAAATGTTCAGAATCACAATCACAGAAGATGGCTGCCGTGCATGGTTTTCGTCAAAAAATCGAACACATTTCTCTACAAAAGACGACACGAAGGATTTTGACAAGATGAAATGATCTCATGAAATATTGTTGAATAATGGATTAGTATAATCACATCCAATCTTTGCGTATTTTGATTTTTTTATGTTTTAATAATTGATGGTTTTTTTTTCTTTTTGTTGTTAATCCTTTCAAACTTGTATAAATTTACATATTTTTCTCTTTCGTTTCACGAGAATGGCAACGGATCGAAAGATCTATCAGCGAGACTGAAGAAAAATAAAAATCTTTTTCATTCGGCCTTGAACAACTAAATGTGCGAGTACCTCAAACCATGTGCGGATAGTGTGTAGTAGATTACTTGCTCTATAGGGATCGTAAAAGACATAGACTGTGCAACGCTGGATAGATAAAGCTTTCCAATCCTGGCTTGATTGAAAAATAAAATGATGTTAGGGCTGGATCGAGTTTGAACCAAGGAAATTTGAGTCGACATCAGATGCCCGGCCGATGGGGTGAGGAGAGTGACGAAGGCTAGTTCGGCCTCCATCAGCAAATGAAACCATTTCACCGATATACGGTCTTCCTAACTAAATGCGAATGGAATGGACTCTTATGCCATCAATTAATATTTAGAAGTTGGAAATACATTACCGTGGATCGAAGTATGGGGAGCCAGTTGGAATTTGAATACTCAAGAAATTCAAATTTACTTTTTAAAGGTGGTTCATTGCACTTTTTGTAGACACTATTTTCAGTTAGGTAAATATCATTTCGCATGTATTTCACAAATTGGTTTAGAATCTCACAGAATAAACTAAATTGTGTGTATTGCTGTCCTGGTGAAATTTCTCATTCAAGTATTTGGTCATCCCGTTTTCTTCGGTGGGTCATAATTAATTTAATTGGAAACTAAAGTAAAATAGAAGGCAAATATTTCTGTAAACAAAATACAGCCGTTTTCCTAACATGCCAATATATTAGTGATAAAAAAAATCAAAGAGGGGGATTGGTGTACTAATTATCTCATAATTTGTTTTGATAGAGTGGCTACAAAATGTTCCATTTTTTTTTTATATTATCGAATTTGCATTTTGTTCAATCAAAGTTCGTCGATGTCGCTTTCAATAATAAAAATTAGGAATTACATTGTATTACACTTTTTCTACTAAAGCTAAACATCTTATAGACCTGCATCACAGTCTTGACAGAAAAATCATATACAACACACATTAGATAATTAATTAAATAAATAATTAACTAGATTAAGTTTGGCTTCAGTTATTTCGATGGTTCGTTTGCTGACGTAACCCGTTCGAGAACCACATTCTTGCTGACGCGGTAAACATATCCCAGAATCCTAATATGACGTCATGACTGCTTAGCACTTTAGGTTTCCTTTAATTCAAGTATTATCTTCTTAATGGTGCACCTCTCAGAGTGGTGGAAAGGTATCTTGTTCGGCGCCATTTGCTTCTATTTGATGAGGTTGTCTCAAATTATCAAGGTCAAATCAATCGATTTTATGCCTTATTTGCATACACCATTTCATTTTACGAAAATGTTTTATTGATTTATTAATTGCTTGGATGTAGAAATAATTCAAAGATAAGTATGATTGTCAAAACTCTTCGACTATTTTCAGGATTCGACCACATATTAATTACAAGTAAATCAGTCACTCAGACAATCTAGCACGAGACAACTAACGAGATTACCAAATAACAAGGACATTAACCATTTAATCAGTCTACCAACTATACGTTACAAAAATCTAACTAATGATTTAGGCCTGTCACTTACTTTTCCAAACACGCTCCCAATCATATGTGTACATGCCCGGGATGTTAGCACAGTCTGAAATAATGATAATGATAACAAAATGATAAGGATGATGCCACACAAAAAGACCTGCGGTGTCAAGTTTAACACCAATGGTGTTGCCAAATATAGATACCATGCAGCTTTGGGTTAAATGTTACACTTCGGGTGTTAATGGAAAAAAATGTTAGTGTTAAAATTGATTCTCTCGTTGTTAAAATAGACAAAGAATGTGGACATTTAACACTGTGTCTGGTATCTATATCAAGTAACACCTTTGGTGTTAAACATGACACCCCGATTTTGCAGTGACAGTGAAAGCAATGAAGAAAATAACAGGAACAGTTAATGCTAATGACAACGACAACAATCTCACTATGACTTTTGCCACAATGACAACGACAACGAAGATGATGACGACTATGATTAGTGGTATCGCTCTTTTTATTCCTACCACCACTACTAGTGCTATTCTACTACTACTGTGACTACTGTAATAATTTCTCAGCTACTAACGCGTGTTGTGCCACAACAACGATAAATAATAATGGTGATAATAGTAATGCTACTAATACTAATAACAATTGTGCTTCTGTAAGCGATTAAATAAGATATAAATAAATAATAATAATAAAGATAATTAACTTTGAGTCATTCTTGTTGGTTCACATGTAGTGATAATAATAATAATAATAATATTAATAATAATAATAAAAACAATAATAATAATAATAATAATAATAATACTCCAGCTACTGCTACTACTAATAATAATAATAACAACAACAATATACTTTTCATTCTAGTTTCATGTTTATCTAAGGGATGACTTTCTAACACTTCCTAAAAGGGTACAATACCATCTCAAACGAGTTTACTCAATAGGGCTATAAGTATACTCTATAATCTCAGTTGTTAAATTAAAACCCAAGGTGCTGACCATTGTAAACTATTACGTAGGTGTTACGTCAACAGTGCAATACCAAAACAATCACCTGTCACACGAAAAATGTGAAATAATAATATCATATAGGTATCAGTGTGATTGCGCATGTTTGAGCGTGATTGATGTGTGTGTGTGTGTGTGTGTGTGTGTGTGTGTGTGTGTGTGTGTGTGTGTGTGTGTGTGTGTGTGTGTGTGTGTGTGTGTGTGTGTGTGTGTGTGTGTGTGTGTGTGTGTGTGTGTGTGTGTGTGTGTGTGCACACGACATCAATCCCGCTCAATTACATGCTGCAATCACACTGATAGCCTATATATGATAGTTATTATTTCACATTTTTCGTGTGACAGGTGATTGTTTGTGGTCATTGCACTGTTACGTAACACCTACGTATATAGTTTCACAATGGTCAGCACCTTGGGTTTTAAATTTAACAACTGAGATTATAGGGAGTATACTTTATAGGCTATTGAGTAAACGTTTCGAGATGGTATCTTGTACCCTTTTAGGAAGTGTTAGAAAGTCATCTTAGATTAAACCATAAACTAGAATGAATAGTATATTGTTGTTGTTATTTTATTATTGTTATTATTATTATTAGTAGTATCAGTAGCTGGAGTATCTTATTACTTATTATTATTAATTATTGTTTATTTATTATTATTAATAATTATTATTATTATTATTATCACTACATGTTGAACCAACAAAGAAGACCTCAAATGTTGAACTTATCTTTTATTATATTATTTATTTTATATCTTATTTAATTGCGGGGAGCGGCTTAACAGAAGCACAATTGTTACTTTAGTATTAGTAGCATTACAGGTGTAGTCACCATCTATTGATTTATCGTTGTTGTGGCAACACACGCGTTAGTCACTCGATGAAATTATTACGTAGTAGTCACAGTAGTATAGAAATAGCACTAGTTAGGTGTGGTAAGCGAATACAAAAGAGGGACTACCACTAATCATCAGGTCGTCACTGCGATCCATCTGCGTTGTCGTTGTCATTGTGGCAAAAGATCATAGGTGAGATTCGTTGTCCGTTGTCACTTAGCATTAACTTCGTTGCCTGTCTATTTTTCTTCACTTGCCTTTACACTGTCACTAGCAGAATCGCGTGCTCATGTTTTAAGCAGCCAATAGGTGCTTTATTGACTACTAGATACCAGTACAGCAGTGTTAAATGCTCCACATTTCTTGTCTATCTTTTAACAACAATGAGAATCAATTTTTAACACTACACTTTTTTTCCATTAACACCTCAAGAAGTGTAACATTTAACCCAAAGCTGCAGGTATCTTATATTTGGCAACTCGCCATTGGTGTTAAACTTGCATCCAGCAGGTCTTCTTTGTGTGAATCATCCTTTAAAC
>JZLH01S0600799.1:334-14824 GCA_001188425.1 Eucidaris tribuloides
TATGTAGTACATCCCTGCATGATAGTGTTTAAATGAACAAATAAACATAAAACAGTTATGTTTTTAGTTGCAAAATATGTACCGATAAAATACCACAACAAAAATAATGTTTTGGGAATAAAATTGTATAGCCATGGGAAAACACTGGAATGGCCGCTCTTGATTATCACTTTTTAAAAGCACTAATTCATCACTTTGAAATGAAATTTTTCCAGGGTTTAATTTTTAGACCTTATCAGAGACACTGCTAGCATGAGGAATCATATGTAACTCAGATTTTTTTTTAATGGAAACATTGCTAAAAGATACCTTTAAAGGTAAGGTCCACCCTGACGTCAAGTTTGTTTTAATAAAAGCAGAACAATTCATGAAAGTTTGGCGAAAATCCACCAAAGAATAGCGGAGTAATGAACTTTAAAAGTTTTAATTTTGTGACATCACATGTGAGCAGCTCCCCATATGTCATATAATATTAATTCAATAAATTGCCACTTTCTATTGGTCCATGATAATTTAATGGGTTTTTTTCATAGAAGCATGTAATGAAATTTTTAATTATATATTGAATGCACAGGTAACATCATTTTCAATTTTCTGAGAAAATGGCACTTTTGGGCATTTATATTACATGACAACAGGGGAGCTGTTCACATGTGACGTCACAAATTTACAACTTTGAAAGTTCATAACTCTACTATTCTTTGGTGGATTTTCGCCAAACTTCCATTGATATGTTTCTCTCATTGTTCTGCTTTTATTAAAACCCACTTGATGTCAGGGTGGACCTTGCCTTTAACCCGTTGACTACGAGATTCTGCAAATCTCCATAGACTTTGCACAGGGCCCATCCGGTTCCCGTTAGCAACGGGTTAATTGTTCAGGAGAAAACATAATTACAACGGATATTGTACTTTGGTCAAATCTATGTTCTGTATCTATACATTAACTTTAAAATTAGTTACTGCTGTATATCTTACTTTCACAGGACTTATGTTGCAATATTGCACCAGTGATATATTGGGGTAACATTGTGAAACTTCAATTGAAAAAGAAATTGATAAATTGTGATATCTGAGCTACATAGTAGTGCTTAAATGGACAGATAAACACCCTAGAATAAAAAAAGTTTGGAAAGTTCTGCTTCCACTGGTAAGATATTCATGCATGGACATCACTTGTAAATCTCCACTATGGTGGAGTATAAAACAGCCTAGCTCTATACACACAGTAACTCTAAGGGAGGAAATGGGCATGGTGAAACCGGTCAACCTGAGTACTCGTAGATTTTCACTTTTTTTAACACACTAAAGTTTCATTTTGAAATACATTTTTTTTCAGGACTTCATTTTTAGACCTTACCAAAGACACTGTGGTGACCATCCTTGTTGAGGCTTTAAGAGTTAAACTAGAGTAGTTCGACATCAGCAGTCGATGGGTATGCCTTGCAGTTCGCACGCCATCAATATGATTGTAATTTGAAAGCTTCAAGTTACCAATAGGTAGCAAGACCAATTAGATGAATAAGCAATAAGGCCCTGTGACCCTGAACAAGTCTACAGTTAGTAAAAATCCAAGTTTAAAAGCAGTCTTAAATTTCGTGACAATGAGCTCAATTCGGGACATGAGGCCTGTGTGACCTTTGACCTCTGACCTTTTCAACTCCAAAATCGATGAGCAGTAAATTGGTGCTTATTTAGATCTTCTCCAGTTACATCCAAAATTCGGAAAGTGTACTCAAGTTAGTCAGACAGTAATGAGCCAACAGACATATTTAAGGCCGGTGACGCTTTGACTTTGAATTTCGCTCCAAAAAAATCTAATCAGTTCATTGGTGCGCCTCATAATACACACTTCACCCAAGTTACATGACAATCCGACCAGCCGCTCTTAAGTTATCGCGGTAACGAACCCAAATTAGACATACTTAAGGCCCGGTGACCTTTGACCTTTCAGCTCCAAAATCTAATCAAGTCATTGGTGGCTCATAGTACATACTTGGTCCTAGTTACATCAAAATCCGATCGGGGGTTCTCAAGTTATCGCGGTAACGAGATCCGGTAACGGACGGACGGACGGAAGGAAGGATGGACGGACGGAAGGATGGACAGACGGACAACCCGAAAACATGATGCCTCCGGCAACTTAATTGCGGATGCATAAAACTACTCACATCAAATACAGGAGTTATTGCTCTGCAGGGGCCACACCACTTGGCACTGAAGTAGACCACCACCAACTTGTCCCCAGCATCTGACAGCAGCGAGTCGTAGTCGTGCTGCCAACAGGAAAAGAAAGAAAACACCAAAATTACATGCAATTCACTAGCATTATCCTGTTTAAAGGTCAGTGACACGATTGGGGGTATAGTCCTCAACTTGGGCTGAAACTATTCTAGTATCAAGTAAACTATGCAAGGATTCTCCTGTGAAAATTTTGTAGTCAAACATTGACTCATTCTAAAATAAACAATGTCAATATCACTCGTAACACGGAAACCTGCTGTGTGGCTCTCTATGGGGCTTATTTTTATTGTCCCCGGATAAAATTCTTGAGGCATTTTCAAGTGTTCCCAATCATGTCAACAACCTTTAAAGTCCACCCTGACGTCAAGTTGATTTTGATGAAAGCAGAAAACTTAGAGAAACCTTTTAATGAAGGTTGGGCAAAAATCTTTCAAACAATAACAGAGTGATGAGTTTTTAAATTTTTCAATTTGCGATGTATCATGGGAGCAGCTCCCCCATTTTGTCATGCAATATGAATTCCAGAAAGTGATTTTACCTGTGCATTATAATCAGAAACATAGATGCTTCTCTGAACAAAATTCAATTATCATGAACCATTCAAACATGGCAATTTATGGAATTTATTACATGACATATAAGAAAGAATCTATATCTCCCGGTCAATAACAGTTTTGAATGTGACATCAAAATCTCGATTAAGTTAGAAAGTTCTGGATACTCACTATATATGGTCTTTATTGAGAAATTTGGTCAAGCAGTTTCTGACAGACTTGAGGTCTAACTCAGATTGTTAGGAAAGGAGAAAATAACACCCCTATTTCCGATTGCGGGAGGGGGGTGGCTTTCTCTCAAACAACAGGTCCAAGTGGCAGGGAAGATTTAAACATTATTATACTCCTGAAATCAAAAGTCTGTGGAAATATTTATGCAAGTTGTTAAACGAACTCACGAGCTGAAATGTTCTGTAAAGCTAAAATAAATTTGCAGAGTTAATAGGCTCAAATTCAGATTGTAAGGAAAGCAAAACAACTCCTTTATTTCTCATGGGGAGGGGGGACACTTCTCCCAAACAACATGTCTAATCTGCAGGAAAAAATAAAAATTGTTGTGATATATTCATGTAATCAAATTAATGTCTTTAAAAATATTCACATGTGTGTTATGCATCTGTGGAAAAGGATTTACAAGCTGAAGTATATTCCTTACAGAGAAATTTACCACAAGTATTAGCAAAACTGACAGTCTGTGTAAAATTAAACAATTTAGGAAACAGTTTATTTTGTTATTTGTGTTTCCATTAGCTTGTAAATGGCATATAACACATGCTCAGCATATCTACAAAAAAAAGTCATCAATGATTTATGGTAGACAACACAAATTACTAATTTATTCCAGACAGAGCCCTTCTTTGCTCTGATTCCAGATGTTGAAGAGCACCCTCTCTTGAGCTCAGCCTGTACAATGCAACAGTGCAGCTGAAGGATTGTGATGAAATATGCGCTGTATTATGCACAACACTGTACTTGTAAATTCAATTCAAATTCAATGTTTTATTGTCCTTCAAGGATATAAATTTTGTTTGCATGCATATATATAACAGAATCATACAAAAATACACAGTTACAACATATAGATTAACACAGATTTTCCATTACAAGTATAGTTTACAAACAAACAAAAAGTGATGTCAATATTTTGGTGGTCTTGTGTTCAAGAATGACAGATTATGAGGTAGGTAAATATTTTAATAGATGAATTTATGATATACATGTATAATATTATTGCAGTTCAAAAAGAAATTAACGATTATGTAAGGCAGTGTGGTAACAGTATTAATACGTTGATATTATCAATGTGCATCCATAATAATTGAAGTAAAATTGGTACAGCAAGGCAGAATATATTGGAATTCGATAAATAATATTCAATTACTTAATGATATATGTTGCACATTATACGTGTATGATTTACTCTATTCATTTAAAAGACGGATTGAATACTAGAATGAGCAAGTATACTCTTAAAGAGAAATTAACACTGTCGATCCTGATTGTTTCTAGACACAATACTGTAGCTCGTAATATTCAGAGCCATTGAGCTATGGTTTATGGTCAATGGCATACAGTCAAACTTCGTTGTCAGAAATAAATGATGATGATGAAGAGATACATGATCATGACGATACTGACAAGAAGAACAACAATATTATGACAATGATAAAAATAATGAAAATAATAATTATAATAATAATAACGATGATGACAGTATATTATCTTGTTTTGTTTTGTATTATTTTAATTTCATATATTTGTGTCTTAGGTATTCATGGTAGCATTTTGCTTATTTTTAGTTTCTATAATCTTGTGATACATGTAAAGGATGATTTATTTTTATTGCATTTTTCAAAATTGTGCATAAAATCTCAAAATTGTTAGTACACTATCCACACAAACCCAGTACCAATTGTAGTGAAAACTTTACTCTTCAACTACTGCATAACCTTCTAGTACATTTTCTTGCAACTGCAACTTTCTCTCCTACATTAATTCAAACAAATTGTATTTTTGGTGAACACTTAAAATTTCAAGGTAGATTGATTTTTCAAAATGTACATTGTAGATCACCTTTACGCTGAAAATGCCTACAAGTCACACACAAAGTCGTAACGTTTGGTCAACTTCTATCACCAGAAGGTCAATACACAATTACAAATGTACAGTGGGCATATCCGACCTACTTCAAGAGTAGTTTTTCAATAATTAAATTTGTCAATTTTATCCATTTCACAGCCTTCGAAAACTGTTGGTCAATCACGTTCACAGCTACAGCCACATACTGTAGTTTGCTGACAAATAAATGGGGCTGAAATTGAAACCTAAAATTGAAAACTATTGGTCTTCATATTCTTCATACCTCATACTTCTACTTTTCACATTGTACTGTAGATGCATATGGCTCATTGGGTTCAAGTATTTTCGATTAGATCATCATATTGGACATAACATCATTCTCCAAAACTGTCCATAGATATATGGACATGGCTTTTTTTTCCGAATTTTTCACATAGTGAGTTTCAGTGAGTGTCTCAAGACATCTTCATCATCATCAGTATCATCATCATCTTCATCATCATTATTATCATCACCATAATCATCATCTGTATCATCATTCATCATCATCATCAGTATCATCTTCATCATCATCATCAGTATCATCATCTTCATCATCATCATCAGTATCATCATCTTCATCATCATCAGTATCATCATCATCTTCATCATCATTATTATCATCATCACCATAATCATCATCATCATCATCATCATCATCATCATCTTCATCATCATCATCCATTATTCAACCATTGTTTGATGAAGCCCTTCCCAATCAATATCCATTCACTTCTCTTTGCTGCCTTTCCACTCCAACCATTGTTTGATGAAGCCCTTCCCAATCAATATCCATTCACTTCTCTTTGCTGCCTTTCCACTCCATGGTATTGTGTTTGTGTATGTTGTTATTTCATCTCTCCATCGTCTCTTCTGTATACCTCTTTTTCTCTTGCCATGTTTTTTTTTTGTTTCCATTCTTTAATTTTTTTTCTGTCCATTTTTTTTTAGTCTTGTGTTCTACAAAAATGCCCTGGCTGTCCACCTCCTTTTCATTTCTTTATTTTTTTTCTCTGATAGCTTCGATTTTCTTTTTCTGTTGTATGTCGTTGTGTTTCACTTTGTCACATAATGTCAAATGAGCATTCTTCTTTCCATAGCTCTTCGTGTTGTTCTCAATTTCTGTTCTTTTTCTTTAGTTGCTGACCAAGTTTCTGCTATATGTGTGAATGTTGTACAATGCCAGTGGCTTAAATATCCTTCTGATTGAGAGAAAATGAGAAATATTTCCTTTACAGTGTACAGTGAATTATACTGTAGTGTCTACAGTGTGAGGTGTACTTGTAGCTAGTATTGTGCAAAATTATTTCACATTAATTTTACACATGTTGTTGACAAGGGTATATTTGATTTTGACTAATTGTAGTGTTCCTTTCGACTAATTGCAGCATCATATGTACACTAGAATTAGTCAAAACCAAATATACCCGTGTCAGCATCTCTAGCTAAGATTAATGCTGAAATAATTGTGCACAATACCACAAGTACAGTATACACAATTTACACCCAATGATTATAATCAAATTATAGATACCAAATGTACACAAATGCAGCAGTAGTACAATCACCATCACCATCTCTTCCACCATTTCTGAGCAGAAATTACAAATTGTTCCATCCATAAATTAAAAAAAAAGTTCTGTGTGTACAGTAGGCATAATTTCAAACTGCTCATTAGATTTATTGGATTACTTTGCAGGAGCACTGCAGTACTATTATCCCACCCAACGGTTGCTATATCTATAAATACGTGCACGAACGGTATCCCAGCACTTTGGTTTGGCAGGTAATATTCAAAATTAATTTGATTCTGTTTAGTTTCTTGACAATAGCAAGTGTGGCTTAAAGCCTGCACAGCGAGCTTGATTATAATCCAAATAGCCCAGGGGACTGGGTGAAATGAAGGGATCTTGTGATGGAAACGTGTTTCTAATCCAGTCATTTATGTTCTATATCTCACAAGCATACATGTGCACACACATACACACATGTACATACACATATATACACATAAACATTTAGACACAGGTTATACATACACACATGATGTACACAAACACACACACACGTACACATACACACAAACACACACATACAGGTCACCTACACTGTACACACACAAACATATACACATCCACATGCAGACAAAGACATGCACAGACACACAGACACACATACGCCTACACAGCGACACTCATACTCAGTACCACAAAAACATGTACATGTACACATGTATGTACACACACACACACACACACACACACACACACACACACACACACACACACACACACACACACACACACACACACACACACACACACACACACACACACACACACACACACACACACACACACACACACACACACACACACACACACACACACACACACACACACACACACACACACACACACACACACACACACACACACACACACACACACACACACACACACACACACACACACACACACACACACACACACACACACACACACACACACACACACACATACACACACACACATACACACACATATGCACATACATGAACACACTTGTAGCAACAAACTTAATCCTCTTCTAATAAATGCGAGGGGGCAAGGATCTATTGCTGACAGCAATCAAATGCCAATGTTGGGCAAGAAAATTTGGAAAATTACAATACTGTATACAGGGTGGCCGAGAAAGAATACTATGAGTATGATCGCTAATTTCTTCACCATTATCGGCAAAATGTCATTAATTTTATTTTGTTGGTTAAAACATTCTTTTTTCAATAAAATGATACCAAGATAATTGATTTTGAGTAAGACGTTTTGATTCTAGGGCCATTTTTCGGAGGCAATGCAATTTCCCAAATATGCCAATTTTTCAACAGCAGCTGTCATCGGATATTCTGAGCGTCTCACTGCCATACCGAAAACCGAGATGACAAAGGGCTGATGCCCTCGCTTTCATAAGGACAGACGATGCCGAGCTACATCTCCATTGTCATCGCGGTTTGTCTGGTATGGCAAGCTGAGACGCCAGAATATCTCGGTGTTCCATGACCGCCGCTGTTGACAAATTGACAAATTTGGGAAATTGCATTGCCTCTGAAAAATGGCCCTAGAATCAAAACGCCTTACTCAAAATCAATGATCTTGGTATCATTTTATTGGAAAAAGAATGTTCTAACCAACAAAATAAAAATTAATGACATTTTCCCGAAAATGGTGAAGAAATTAGCGATCATACTGGTAGCATTCTTTCTGGGCCATCCTGGTTAGTGCACACACACCTTTATCATGATTAATTCATCTACAAATTAATTTATTCAGCTATTATCATGCACATTGCATTTATTTATTTATTTATTTATTTATTTATTTATTTATTTATGTATATATGTATTTATTTATTCAATTATCTATTCATTTGATTATTTATCTATTCATTTATATTACTTTTTTTTCATTTACAAATCAATCACAGCCCAATTATAGTTTCGATTGATGAGACAACTTTTTCATTGATCAGTCTTTCTCTAAGTCTGGTATTATCATGATGGATATCAATAAACAACATCAAATTTAATGACACACTTGCAGACAGAGAGAATTCATGGTATTTGTCATTTTTTTCGCCGCAGCTATGGTTGCTATATACTAGAATTCACTATAATTATTATTATTATTATTATTATTATTATTATTATTATTATTATTATTATTAGTATTAGTAGTAGTAGTAGTAGTAGTAGTAGTAGTAGTAGTAGTAGTAGTAGTATTGTTATTATTATTATTATTATTATTGTTATTATTATCTCCGTAAGGGAAAAAACGTCATCCATGGGCTAACACTTATTTTCAACACTTTAACTAAAAAAAGAAGAAAAGAAAGATATCAGAGCATGTTATTTACAAAACATTAGTACAGTAGATGGTAGACTGTATGTCTACCAAGTAAATTCCATATAGGAGGACAATTCATTTTTCACCATTATTTTATCAAAACTAATCACTGCCTTCAATGACCCCACACAATATAATTTAGTCATGTGATGAAATTTATCAAGTACAGTTGACTACAGACCAACAGCCTAATCTGCACTGTATTCTTCACCATGGCTCCAGGTGTATTGAATGCTAAGCCTATAGCCAGGCTGAAGAAAAAAAAATATGACAAAAAACAAATCACAGATTTTGCTCCCACAGCACCGGGCAAGACACGTACCTAAATTGCCGTTCAATGCAAATTAATTTCAGCGATGGGTTACAGGGTTATCATCAAGTACATACTGTGGTTTAAAGGGAAGCATATACTTCATTTCTCCAAAAATTTCAAAAACTAAATGCTTTTACAGGGGAATTCCATCAGCTCATACATCAATGAAACATTGAGAAAAATGGAGCCAATATTAATAAGGTTAATGATCTTTTTGTTATTCTTTCAATCAGTACAAATTGCCAACACTGCATTGTTTTATCTGGCTAATATTAAGATTATTTTTTTTTCTTCCACTCTTACAATAATAACAATTTGCAGCCCTACCTTGTTATCAGAGGCTTCGATCCTGGGGGGTGGGGGGGGGGCAATCACACCACAATGAACATATGGGGGGACAAACATATTGATTTGCCCCCCCTCCCCAATAATTATGACAACTTGAAAAATTCATAATATGCAATGCAAATGTATGTTTAAAAAGAAGTTGAGAAGCGCTATAAAACACATTAAACATGGCATAAAAATACTATTAAACATACAAAATTGTCATTTTTTCGTCGCGGCTTTCTGTTATTAGGTGCGTGGAGCGCGCCAAAAATTTTGGACATTTTTTCACTATTGCCCCCCAATCCGAAACATGGCTCGACGCCCCTGCTCATTATATATGAGGAATCATTCATTTACTTTATGGAATTGTAATTTTTACTGAAAAATAGTGTCTTAATCATGTATGTTTTGTATTTCAAATTTTTACATCTGGAAGTTAATGGGTCCACACATAAGAAAATCAAAATTTAGTAATGCTTTGTGTACAAAACAAATTGACGGTTGCTAATAGTGAATGTCACAGTATTGCTAAGTTTGTTTTGATCTTCAGAATTTTCCAAAAGATTTATTTGTCCAATTTTTCTCAAACTTTTACCGATGTGTTTTGGTGATTTTTGTCTGTTATTTTGTCTTCAAAGCAATGCTAGGCGCCTGGAAATTCTCCTTAGTAATTTATTCATTTTTGTTGGAATATTTATATTTCTCTGTATTGAAGTTCTGTCTTTGATCACATATTTTTCCTGTGAGTTTTACGGAGACTTGTGCACCATACATACTTAATTTCACTTTAAAGACACTGAAAATCTGTCCAAATCCCGTGTCCAACACTGAAATGTGTCCAATTGATGTTTATGCTGTTGCCAAAAAATTAGCTTGTCAGGTGATTTTCAATTTGTTCCTAGGCTGTTGGTGCTAGCCACAGATTTCACACATCCCCTCCTTTAAAACCACTACATTGAATTAGTCCTGTAACCCGGATCCGTTGCGGGTTTTGGGGGCCTGTGGGTTGACCCAATCCGGCGGGTATTTCAGCCCGTCGGGCTCATCGTGAACCCGATAACCGCAGTTTAAAAGTTGGATTATGTTGTTATACAGAATTTTCTGTTTACTGATTGTTACTTAAGTAACTTTACAGGGTTTTGTTTCTTAATTCTAAGTTGAAGATTGCAGAGGAAAAAACACAATTACGTTAGTGATGAAATGGATTATAGCCTCAAACATATTATTTCATTCAAGTTATCGTTATTTGACTTTACTCATAATGTTATTACGATTTAGGAGCTGGGATGAGCTGGATAGTTACTGGGGAACAGCAAATTGGTTCTACAAAACTAGATGTAGGGAAATGTGGTGCAAACATGCTGAGGCCTTCGTCCAGCAGTCAACAGAAAACAGCTGATGAAGATGATGATGATGATGATGATGAATGTTATGATACTTTTCTTTGTCTTATGAGGAAAAGAATAAGACACACATGATTGACAATTCGGCAGTCGGGACTTGTGATCGTGAAACCCCTAGTTCTTCCCATCAGTTCCTGACAATAATTTACATCTCGGTCGGTTGGGCGGTCGCCAGCTCGTCATTAGTCATGGAAAAACGATGGAATTAAACGGGTTAAATTGCCAGTTAACAGGTTATTCAACTCGCTATCTATTTTAACGGGTTCGCGGGCTATCGTGGGTCGGGGGTTACAGGACTACATTGAATATCCGTTTCTGAAAGGATTTAATTCAAAACACTTACTCGTTTTAAGGCATTTAATGGAGAAGTGCTTATTTCTACAGTGTATACCAAAAATACCAGATATTCACATGCCAATGGATATACTCTTGACCCAAACAGAACTCACACTTCACATGGTGACAAAGCTTTGAATTCTAAAATTCTGGCCCATTATTAAGGAATGAATTGCAGAACACACTCCGCTTTGTCCCGCAATGCAAAAACATTTAAATTTTTGTTGAATCAAATCCCACCCATTTCCAAATTGATTTTGTTTCAGTTTTTGGCTTTATATTTTGTAAATCTGCGTAACATTTCAAATAATTGGAAAGCACTTAGATCAACTATATAAACTCCTAAAAAAAAGTTTGAAAATCTGAGTTTGATCGGTTAGATCTCCCGTTTCGTAGAAATAATAAATGCAAGCTTGGTATCATCGGAAAGAATATTTAATTTTCTTTAAAATGATACCCTACTTGTTATGATTATGCAACCAAGGAAAGAGCGGTGTCTTAAAATGTGATGTAAAGTGCAAATTGAAAAGCTGCAAAATGACCAAAGTTCGGTTAGTCACCCAATTCTTGTTGTTGTTGATAAGTGAGTTTTCCATTGTCTCTTTGGTTGTTATACGCTCTAAAGTGAACATTGACATGGATTGAAAGAAACATCTGCAAAATAAGCAAGCAATAACAACAAAAAGTGAAAAAAAACCCCACATGCATGGGCATTAAAAACTGAACATAAGACATTCAATCCCACGGACTTTTCACCACATGCACAAAGTGATAAAAAAGTGTCAGGGGCTTGATTAGCATGAATTTTCTCAGAGAGAGGGTATCACAAGAATGGATTAGCCTGCATGCAGCCCAAACCTCAACCCCATTGAACATTTGTGGGATCAACTCGGCCGGGTACGTTGTAAGGAAGAGAGTCACAAATGTAAAGACATTGGCAGGTTTGCGTCAATTACTAATTGACGAGTGGAATACCAATTAACCCACAGCAATGAATCAGAAAGCTCATCAACAACATGTGGAAGTGGTTCCAGGCGGTGGTGCAGGTACGTGAGTCTTCCACCCTATACTGAACTCTGATCATGTTATTAAAATCAATGAACATTGATGAAATCAAAGATCCATGGGAAGATAAACATGAAAATCCATGCAAATCAAGCCCCTGACACTTTTGTTGTGTTAATAGGGCGAGACTACATGTTAATGTCTGTAAGATTAAATGCCTTATATCCCATTTTTAAATGCCCATACATGTTGTTTGTTTGGTTGCTTCACTTGTTGTTGTTGTTTGGGTACTTGTGCAGGTGTTTCTTTCAACCCATGTCAATGTTCACATAAGAGTGCATAACATTAACAACCAAAGAGACATTCAAAACCTCACAACAAAAGAAATGGGTGTTTTACCAAACATTGGTCATTTTGCAGCTTTTCAATTTACACTTTGCACCACATTTTAAGACACTACCCTTTCCTTGGTTGCATAATCATAACAAGTAGGGTATCATTCTAAAGAAAATTAAACAATCTTTAAGATGATACCAAACTTGCATTGATTACTACTACGAAACGGGAGATATAACCGATCAAACTCAGATTTCCAAACTTTTTTTGAGGAGTTTAGATGCTATATAAATGTATTTGTATTATATTGTTGTAACACTGTTTGACAACAACAACCCTCCACATAATGATCCATTAATCAGACAAAATTTATTCCAACATTAATGGCAGTAATCATTTTAAGTGCTATTGTAAGTGGAAATTTTAATTTAACATAATCGCCAATGCTGTCACATGACATAGGCAAATTGCCGTTGTAATTTAAGAATCCCCCTAATAGTTGTCAATCAATAATTTACCAAATATAAATGAGATTGTTGCATTAATTTCAAAGGAAAAGCATGCACAGGTTCACTTATGTTGATTATGCTGCCAGTGGAAATGTGGAATATATGATATTTTGGAATTGTACAAGCGTAATGTTGTGCTCTAGTTACACTGAATGCTACTTTATATTTGAGCTGTATACATACATACGGTACATTAGTATAAACTAATAGGTTCAAGCTCAGAACTCTGCTATAGCAGGAAAAAAGAAGCTAATTTGACAAGATCAAGCAATCCGGCATAAAATATTGCCTTCCTATCACAATATTTTTGACGAACGATTCTGTTAATCATCTCCTGAAAACCAAATTTTCAGGATCTAATACTAATATTCAAATGCTGTGCAACAATGCACAAACCTGGCAAAGATATAAGCACTGATGGCTAGGATGGAATTATATAAACTGCTGAATGGTAACTGCTTGTTTGTTTTTCAGAACACCTGCTGAGGAAAAAATGAACATATAAATGTCAAGTGAATGGTACAAGATGATGATGATGAGGATGATGATGATGATGATGATGATGATGATGATGATGATGATGATGATGACAATGATGATGATGATGATGATGAATAGTGATGATGATAATGATGATGATGAAGAGGATCATGAAGAAGGAGGAAGAAGAGAAGAAAGAAGGGAATGATCATGATGATGAGGATATACCGTACAGTGTGTCTCAAAAATAATTGTGCAAGTCAAAAGCGCCCTCTTATATAATGAGAGAAACATTTTCGTGATGTCATGCTTACATCACCATCAAGGGCATAGTCTTAGTTTTCAAATGCCTTTTGTTCTGTTCAGTTTGCTTGTTTTAAAGGTATTGGCTAACATTTACCACAGTTAAAAATCTGAGCCACATGATTCCCCATGCTACCAGTGACTTTGATGAGGTCTAAAAATGAAGCCCTGAAAAATTTGTATTTCAGAATGATTATTTAGTGCTTCAAAAAAGTGAAAATCGTAAGTTGACCAGATTCACTTGCCCATTTCCTCCCATAGACTTACTGTGAGTACACCTAGGCTATTAAAACTCGCCCCGAGTTTTAATTGTTTATTCATGCATAACTTGCCATTGACAGTGTAATTTTCCAAACTTTTGTATTCTAGAGTGTTTATTTGTCCATTTGAACACTACTATGTAGCTCAGATATCAAAGTTTGACAATTTTTTAAATTGAAGCTCCACAATGTTAGCCTATCACTTTAATCCTGAGATATGTTCATTTAACAACGAAAAGGTAAAATCACAAATGTGCCCCCTTTACTACAGTCAATATAGCATCAGGCCCATGGGTGCAAATCCATTTTCAAATGTAGGGGGGACATCACATGCAGGAACCTGCCCAAACCATATTTTGCCAGCCAAAATTTTTCTAACTTGCCAAATTGCCAGCCAA
>JZLH01S0600806.1:5770-16785 GCA_001188425.1 Eucidaris tribuloides
AGATCCAGTAGTGTCTAAGAATATGAGTGTATGTGTGTATTATATGGAGAGTTGAGGGGTCATAACATGAGATTAAACAATAAGAATCAACACAAACATGGAAACCATCAATAGAGAACATGAAATGACATATTTTCTTTTGAAATTGTGCTTGATCCTGCCTTGCCATAAAATAGCTGGCCTCGGCCGGCCTCGGCCCCAAAAATCTGGCCTCGATCTGGCCTCGGCCCTCTCCGGCCTTGGCCTCGTCCTTGTCCTTGGAGAAAAATCCTTGGCCTCGTCCTCGTCCTCGGCCTTTTTTAGACCCCCGGCCTTGGCCTCGTCCTTGACCTCGAAGAAAAATCCTTGGCCTCGTCCTTGACCTCGGGCGAGCCGGCCTCGGATACAACACTGCATTTCACCATCGTCTACATGTATCTGTCTGTCTGTCTGTCTGTCTGTCTGTGTGCACATTATGTGTCACAACTATGGGCCATTTCACCATCATCTCTTTGTCTGTTTGTGAACTATTTCAATATCATATGTCTGTTTGTATGTCTGTCTGTTTGCACATTATGTGTCACAACTATGGGCCATTTCACCATCATCTCTTTGTCTGTTTGTACACTATTACCAGTGCGGGCTATTTCAATATCATCTGTCTGTCTGTGTGTCTGTCTGTACAGTTACCTCAGTTACCTCTGCCATACCAATTTACCATTGTCTGTCTGTTTGCATAGCAGTTGGATGTTACATCTGTGTACCCTATTCACCACTGCCTGTTTTTCTGTCTGTCTGCCTGCCAGTCGACTTACAATGTGATACCTATGTGTCGCACCGAAGTCGAAAGTCTGGGGCTCTGGAACTGGCTTGAGTTAAAAATGGGGGTCTCCGGAACTGAAGCTAAGGCTTCACAAAACCTTAATATTCTATGCTCTGGAACTGCACTGTGGCGAAGTTTTGGCGCGCCGTACTGAAAGGGCAATGCTCTGGCCCGCCGCGCCGCAAAGTGGCGTGGCGGAGCAAAAAATCCCAAGCGAAATGGCAAATTTGGGGGTCTCTGGAACTGAGAAAATGATACATTTTCTGTGCCTTCCGACTTTGTGATGCTCTGGAACTGAAATGTGGGCTGAAAATGGGGGTGTCAACCGCGACACATAGGTATCACACAATTACACTAAGTCGCCCCCCTACCCCCCCCCCCCAGGGATTGTAACACATCAGTGTGTGTATGAGGAAGAACAGGTATGGTGAAAACGGGTCACATATATATTTCTCTATTGATAATCACTAAATGATAGTTTTGAAATATAATTTCTTTTTTAAGGCTTATCAGACACACTAATAACATTTACTTTAACTTTGATTTTTTTTAAACTGGAAAAATGTGAAATGATGTCTTTTATTCAACGTTATGTTGATATCGAGTTGACATGAAAAAAATGAAAACAATCATTTCTTTCCATAATTCAAAGTCCCAGATCCTCAGGATTGTGTTTAATTCACCCAGTATGAGATTCATTTTAAATTTTGTTAATTATTTGGTGAGTTCAACCTTGGACGGAATTAACAAGATTGGATATAGTCCTCAATTTAGGGCAAAATGCTCCCAGAATTCAAGTATACTGTTTGAAGTTTCTGCAGTGAAAATTTCATAGTCATACATGTACATTTCCTGTCTGTACAATTATCAATAGAAAATGTTGTAATGGCTAAATAATAATTCTATGGAATCAATTTCTATCAGGGCCAAGAATTAATCAAAGACTGGTAAAGTAAACAAACTCAAGACGAAGCCCTCCAGCCTGGCTATACTCGCTAGCCAGTTTATGGATTGGTATATGTTTCAACTCATTTGGTTCTTGAGGCATTTTCAACTTCACCCAATCATGCCTCTGCTCTTTAGATAACATAAAACAATTTTACCATTTGGGTTTCGTTCCACTTCCAATTCCTTTGTTGTTGCTGTAGTGCATGGAATATGGGAAACGGCATGGACTCCCAAAGAGATGGTCACAAGTTGGCAAGATGCCCATGGACCGGAGGAAGCAGAGCCAGGTCTCGGTCCGATCCGCATCCCGGTCCTCTTCCTCACATTCCTCCTGGCTGCAGATGAAACCGGTCAAGAGCAGTTCCAAGAAGGATGTCACCACAACGGTGCATTTTCAGGTAAAACAAGATGATTTTGGTCAATTCTGTTTTAACCTGTTGAGAAACTCGCATCTCTAACCCTTTCCCCACCTCCCCTAATCTGATCCTGCCTCCCTTAACCTACATCTGTAACCTCTACCCCAACTCCCGTACCCTCCCTCTCTAGCCCCTACCCCATTTCCCTAATCCCATCCCCACCTTCTCTACCCCCTCCCCTACCAATACCCTACCTCCCTAGCAACTGTACTCCTTCCTCCACCTCCAAAACCACTACCCTACCCCACCTTCCTAACCACTACCCTACCCCGCCACACCCCCTAGAATCAAACCAAACAGTAAATACTACTATTAATCTACTGTCAAACTTGCATCATTGACAGTTTCGATGTTCCCCTGAGGACGACTCCCTGGAGTTCATCCCCCTGACAATTTGCCTGGAGGATGTCTCCCCTGGACTATGTCTTTCGCAGAGGACAGTTCCCCCAGAGGACAACTTTCTTAGAGGATGGCTCAATTGCAGGACAACTCTCCTTGGGGACAGGTCCTCCAGAAGATGGCTCCCTCACCGGACAACTCCCCCAGAGGATGTTCTCCCCACAAGACAACTCCCCTGCATAACGTCTCCCCTGGAGCACAACTCCTTTAGGACAACCCCACTTTGAGGACTAATCCCCCAAGAAAAACTCAGATTTTCAAAATGGGAAACATTGTTTAACTCTTGAAGTGGGAGTCCTAGTCCTAGGCAATTGCATTTCACTCATGATTTGTATGAAGTTCCCACATATTAAATGACATGATTGGGGGTAGTCCTCAACTAGGGATGAAACTATTTTAGAATCAAATTAACTATGCAGGGATTCTACTGTGAAAGTTTTGTAGTCAAAAGTTGACTCATTTTAAAATAATGTCCACCAGTATGCCTTATAACAGACAAATTTGTAGTGTAGCCTTCTATGGGGATTAAATCTATTGTGCCTTGATAAAATTAAATTGCTGGCCTGCTGGTGCTTGATTTTCTATAAGTAAACAAACTCAAGAGAAATCCTGTCAGCCAGGAAATCTGCTCCAGCTGGTGTATATTTGGTATATCTTTCCTCTAGTTTGGATGTAAAGGCATTTTTTTTGTATTTCTCCCAATCATGTCACTGAGCTTTAATAAAGAGTAAATCCATTTTGCTTTTCCAAAAAAAAAGAAACAACAACTCTTCGACAGGATACTAATCTTGACATCGTTGCTTACATTTTATTCCAAACCCACAGGATTCACCTTCCAAAAGCAGCAGTAGCAAACCTGAATTCAATAACAACGTCCAGTCTGGTAAAGAGACTAAACCCGAGGAAGAGATGCCTTTCTTACCAGAGTCCCCTCCAGGTGAGTTTGTTGTGATACGTTTTGTAGTATAGGGCAGCTAATATCAGAAATTAACTTACACGAGTCATATTTTAAAGATATCAATTTTCAGTATGCATTGCAGACCTATTTTCCCATGTTGGTTTGTGGAAGGTGGTTTTACAGTTTGCGTAAAGTCAAACCTATCATCGTGAGTGGCCATTTCTCTATTGCTGCCAATTTACTTATAGTGGACACAGAATTCATCCCCATGGAGACAAATTATGTATTTACGAACCTGTCTAAAGCAGGTCCCTCTCTATAAAGACCACATTTTTTATACCCCCACCAAAGGAAGTTTGAAGGGGGTATATAGGAATCAGCGTACGGTTGGGCAGGCAGTTGGTTAGTTTGTTGCCAATCTTGTGGATCGAAGTACTTCCTCGGTTTTCAATTAATGCTCATGAAATTTTATACACACATTGGTCTCAAGGTAAAGATGTGCAAGACACTTTTTTTCATATGTGTTGGAAACTGGATTTTCATGGCAATGGCATATTGTAATGGGTAAAAATCTTGCAGATCAAAACTTCCTTAGTTTCTGACCAATGATCATGAGATTTGGCACAAACATTGATCTTGGGGTAGTGATGTGCAAGACATGTTTTAATGCATTGAAAACTGCATTGCCATGGCAAAAGCTTATTATGACAATAAATCAGGTAAACATCTTGTGGACTTACCTACTTCCTCACTTTATGTCCAATGCTCATGAGATTTGGTACACACATTTGTCTTGGGGTGAAGATGTGCAAGACATATTTTTTGAATGTGGTAGAAACTGCATTGCCATGGTTACTGCACATTATGGCATAAGTGAGGGACGTGATGGGACTGGGGTATTAATCACCTTCAGTGATATTTCTACTCTATCTCCTTGGGTGTCTACTTTAGACAGATTTCCCTGTATGTTTTGAACACAGAAGCTTTTGAGCTTCAAATTTTCGTCTTGTTTTAAATCAACCAATTCAATTCAATTCAACAATATGAATTGAATGCAGACTTTTTTTTTTTACTGATGTATTAATGTCTCATTTATGAAAATTAAAGACAAGTTCTTCCATTTAGGTGTAGATTTTGTATCTTTGCTATGAATGTAATTCAAGTACTGAACTCTTCATGTGCTTTATATCAGATATCACCGTGCAATAATATTACAATTTAGTTCAAAATCACTTTCTTTTTCTAATAGCACACAAAACCATGCCCTTTGATGCATTGAATATGTGAATTTAATGCTGCATGTCCACTGTGCTCAGGAATGGATTAAAACGGATAATGTAAGACCATTCATTACAGGTATTAAATGTGCAGATTTTTGCCGATTAGTAAATGAAGTATGCCGATGAATGTTCCACTTGGTTTACAAAGCACTTACAGATTTCCTTTCAATATTTCTTTTTGCTCTTGTTTCCCTTATCCTTGTCAAATTGTGACCTCATCTTTGGCTTGGATTGCTAACCATGTGCATCACTATGGAAATAAACATCTTCTCTATGTCCCTGGATGACGCCGACAATGATAATGATGATGACGATGACGTCATGTTAATGATGATGATGATGATGATGATGATGACGATGCTGCTGCTGCTGATGATGATGATATTGGCGTCATCCCACAAGGTGTTAGCGCTGAATCTGGAGGTATGACAAGGACTACCAAAGATTTAGGAGAAGGTCAGTCACTTCTCCCAACATTCTCAAACAATAATACGCATCCCGTAACTGGGCACGAAAAGTTAGCCCCCCTTGCCAGTGTAGAAACGCTAACGGACGTTGAATCCGCCAGGTCGTCGATATCATCAACGAGCTTCTCATCGGTGTTAAACCGATTCCAGAATCCGCAAGGTGCGAGAGATGAGGGATATTGTTACTACGTGGAAAACGAGTCGCAATCGACAATCAATAACAATATGGATGACTCTGAAGATGAATCTAGCGAGAATCCGTCCCCCAATCGTAACACGCTGACTACCATGGCAACCATTGAAACTGTGCCAAATTTGAACAAATCGCAACTCACTGATAACGGCCTGTCCTCCACCTCGCATTTTGGACCGTGGAATCTCTTCCGTGGTGGCAGTAGTCATTTATTTGATCACGACGGCAATGTCAAAGGTCGTACGTCGTCGGACGACCGGTACACTCTGACGTACGGCAGCCATGATCTGGGGGCAACGACAGGGAGTGAGGGGGACACGTCCTCCCCCTCGGTGTCTCAAGCACATTCCAGTGGTAAGGGCTTTACTGGTTGTCTTATTAAGATGTGCATTGCAACCTCTTTTAACTTACCTTTTTTCAGGGTTTTTTAAGGGTACAAAGTACATACACAAAATAGTACTGGTGTTTACGTGAATATACATTTGTGACATGTCACCATGATACCCTGATAAGTCATACATCTTATTAAACATAAAAATGTAAAGAAAAATGCTTTGGGTGAAAAATATGAATGTTTTAAACTCTTGCAGCATGTGAAGATCATAAAACTTTTGATTTCCAAAGACATTTTACTTTTACATTTTACATCTCAATTATGATATTTAGCACTTTCCTCAGCTTTGGTGTGTGCGACTTTATCAGGGCATCGTGGTGACAGGTCACATTTATTAATAATCACTACATTGTATCACACTGGTAATAATATAAGTCATGCCCTTTGTGAAGGAAGATAAAATATTTGAAAGTATCAGGAAGCTGGGAACTGTGTTGGATGTAGTTTAATTGTGCATTAAGACTGTGCTTTCTGATTTTTATGTGTTTCTTGTGTGAAAATACACTGATTTTACTCAAAATGTGGTCGTTTGATTGGTTGTGTATGGATAGCGGTCAGACCCTTCATTTTGTTAACAAATGTTTTCGTGGGTCATGATATACGGATATTGACTGGTACAGGGTTTAATATAACAGCAAGCAGACGATACCGATTGCGCTATTGCTTGCAAAACACAGAGTGACGGCACGCATGTCTCGTGGTGTTGGCTGAAAGTTATGCTGATGGCCGAAGAAATGGACAAAAGTTACAAAAATGACACCAAATCAATACTGCCTGCCAGTAAAATTGTATGAATCTGAAAGACATTTACTTTTCTCTATTTCCATGTGGAAGGTAAATAGCAATTTGACTAATTATGTCAATTTTTAAGGAAAAAACGTACTTTTAGCGGTTTGCATCGCATGGTGAAACTTTCTCCATAGCCAACACACACACGCATGGGTGGTATTGAACCGTAAGAGGGGGACAGACATTGGAAAAATATATTCATTTGACCAGTTGGTAAAATATAACCAGCTGGTAGAATATGACATTTATGATCCTTGCAAATGGTCTCCTGTGACGAGCTGTGGACCAATCACATCTTCGTAACTGTATAAGCCATCTAATATTATTGATTACTGACTATGAATTAATAAATGGTCAATATCCCATACTATTGACTGATCACGTGACCATCTTTAACCATTCAGTGACATCTACAATAATCAAAAATAATTGTTATGAGTGGGGAATGATGCTGAAGTGTATACTTTGTCTAACATAATGTGTGTTCATTTTTAACTGTTCTATGTTTCTCTTGGTTGATTTTCTTTCATCCTTATGCAGGTTTTGAATTCTATGTAAGCTTTTCTTTCATTAAATTTTGGTCATTGTCACTTGTCAGTGGTACTTAGAATAGTTGTATATTGCGTGGCACCGCCTCTTAGAAAGTAGAGGGTGTAAATGTACGTCTCCCTTGTAACTTGGTTCAGATTATGTGTTTCGTTGGTGAATTTGTGAATGTCTTTATATGAAACTTACCTTTTATCCCACTATATAATATTGTCTACTGAGAGCCAGAAGATTACTAGCTCTTGAGAACCATAAGGGTACTATCACTGTACAAAGTCAGTGGCAAAAGTGCCCTTCTGGTTGTCAATATGCATGTAGGTAATATTCTTTGTTTCTCAACCAATGATAGAGAAGGTAGACCAACTACAGAAGATCTCAAGAAAAGTGTTATAAGACTGAACTGTAATATCCCCCTACCACTTTCATCCACTTGAAAAACGAATTAAAAAGTCCAACAAACGTCCAATAAACGTATGCGTTCATTTTTTCAGATGGAATCGTAAGACAGCGCAGAACGTAATAGCGCCTTCTGTCAACATCTGGATACGTCTGTAATCCAGCTGAAAAATGAATCAAAAAGTCCAATAAACATTTAATTAACATGCGCGTTTGTTTTTCAGATGGAATCGTTAGATGGCGCAGTGTGACAGTAGCTTTAGAGAGTAGAAAGTTTTGATCTACAACCACTTGGTCTTTTTATGTTTCAGTCTCACGAGCCCAGTGAGAAATTGCTAAAATGAATTAATAATCAAAAACCCATGATGGTGATTTACATCATTACATCGATACAAAATTGTGCAAGAAAGCATCAGAAAGCAAGTTGGTTGTTTCATTGTTTTTTGTTCAAAATCAAGTGTGCGTTTTTCCCAGAATGGCCTTTATTTTGCAATCAAGATTGGAGTGTGTTAGAGGCTTTTTTAATGTTACTGGTTTCCAGGCTGGGCAAGGACTCAGTAAGGATTTTCTTCAAATTTTCTTGATCCGGGCTTCTGCTTGCTAGCCCCACCACCAGTGGCGTGGGGGCAGGGGGGCAGACTGCCCCCCCCCCCCCGAAGGATTTCAGCGGGGAAAATCCACCAAACCACTGGGAAAAATGAAAAGGGGGAAAAAATTCTGAGCAACTTTTTGGCGGCTAGGCTGACCAGGAACAATTTTGGAGCCAGGATTTGGCCGCGGATGAACACCTGTTGGGACTTAGGTTACCGAGAAATTTGTCTCTGCCCCCTCTGATAACAGGCACCTGTTAAGCCCATGCCCACCACTATTTTCTATGAAAGTATTCACCATTATAAACAAAAAACTCTTGGGGTCAAGAGGTGAATGCTTAATGTCAAGTTTTGATCATCATTCTGTCAATGCTTAAGTAACACATTATTTGTTGCACTATCTCTAAACAGGACTGAGGGATTTTAATGTGGTCATCAAGAGAATTCTAGCGGTGCTTCTTAGCTATTCAATTCTGCCTGTAATATCCCACCATAATAATAATCATGCACTATATTTTTGTAGGTAATTTTGTTTTTATTTGTTATTCAGTGTTGATGTTTGTAGCTGCAAGGCATGATGAAATACAATGTCTTTCTATTCTGTAGATGACATTCATTGCCTGTCTCAAACAGATGATTTGTTTTTGCTTCATTGTTGATATGATGAATCTTTTAAAAATCATATTACAATCATAGTGAAATGTTTACTTACTAACTACTTTCATGTACTGTGGAATGGATTGTCAGTTTCTGCTTGCATCAAGAAATCTTATGTTACCTTGGTTCATAATTAGTATTTAAATTGTACTTTATATTTGCTGTTATGCATGTGTGTTTAGTGTGACTTTGATTGCTGCATTTGAATATTGGAATTTTATCCCTAACTCGTTGGAGAGATAATATCTTCATAAATTTTGAGATATTAAGGAGGATATGAGATACAGGGTTGCTATTTTTTTCTGTTTCTGAAGATGCCAAATTACTTGCCAAATTTGGTGAAAAACCCCACCAAATTTACATTTCATGCATTTTTAGAGTAGCATACCCCAGATGCATGTATGGCTACAAATAATGGTGTAATCAATTCAGAAGAACACCATGGAAACTTCAGCCAAAAATTTGGGTGCCACAGTTTATGCGCAGCCAGATTCTGCATGTGAAGTATATATACATGTATGCATGCACACTGCTACTTTTAGACCCCTGCAGCACCCATTTCCCTGACAATCGGGTTCCATTATTTTTTTGGTATTGCAAGACGTGCAAATATTTTGTTAACCTTTTGAAGACTAGACACAAAATATGTCGTCTTGAGGTCTATGTGAAATTCTCCCGTGTTGTGACTCTAAATTCAAAGGTGAAACCATGATCTTTCCGTAACCCAGAGTTTGACCCCTATTTTGCGGTATTTCTAGTACATCTTCAGCAATTTTTACCCCTATGTTTCACAAAATGGTTTCAAATTGTCCTTCTAAAACATTCCCTTTTTTCGCAATCCAAATACAATTTTATTAAACCACCTCTATTTTCGCAATTTCAAGTCCAGTTTGACTATTTTACACTTTTTCATTTTAGAATGCAAGCTCAAAAACACCCTTTTTTATTTTGAGTATGCAAAACAAAGGTTGTACATTGTATGTCAAATGTTAGCATATATTTTCCGATTGACAGTAAAATTTAATTTAATCGAACCTAATTCTTTTTATTTCTGCCTGAAAATTAATCAAATCACATGGTTCTTTTGTAATATCTCGTGTTATGTTTGGTGTCAATGCAAAGGTTATATGTTGAATGTCAGCAAAATAATTTTACTGGTGGACAATAAGATCTATTCTAATTCAATCTAATATTGTTCCTGCCTGAAAATGTATCCAATTGCATGGTTCTTTTGTAATATCTCATGTTAGGTTTGGTGTCAATGCAAGTGTTATACAGGGTGGCCCAGAAAGAATATTGCACATGCGATCATTAATTTCTTCAACATCAACCACTAAATGTCATTGGTGATAATTTCATGGGTTAGAACATTCTTTTTCCAACAAAATGATACCATGATCATTGATTTTGGTTGAGGTGTTTAGATCTTAGAGCTATTTTTCTGAGGCAATGTAATTTCCTAAATTTGACTGCAGAATCCAAACGAATTACTCAAAATCAATGATCACTGTATCATATTGTTAGGAAATAAAATGTTTTAAACCACTAGAAAACACAAATCAATGACATATTTCAGATGATAGTTAAAGAAATTAGCGATCGCAGGTGTAGCATTCTTTCCTGGCCACCCCTGTATATGTCAAATGTGAACATAACAAATTTCCTGGACTATCAAATTTAATCTATTCTAATCTAATCTAATCTACTTGTATGATTTCTGCCTCAGATGGAGTCACTCTACCTTCCCTCCAGCCCCCTGATGTCCAAGTAGGGCAGTGCTACACCCAGTATCTCCCGCTACCCGACTCCAACCTCGACACCGATGAAGAAGACAACACTCTACTCAATCTCATTCGGCCGAGGATCAGTTCCAACGAGGAAACGTCCCAAAATCTACTCACTGAATGTGACTCGAACATGAATAGCGCCCTCTGTGGTTCAGGCCAACCAAAGGATGCAATACTAAGCCGGGATAGTAGCGTGGAAACTGTGACACCTTCAGGGACGCCTACTCGCTCACAGAACTCACTGATTCATCTGGGGTCCAAGAGAGTGTCTGCAAGTGAGACTAACTGCTAGACGAAAGTTTCCTGTGTCTGGAAGTGAGACTAACTGCTAGAGGAAGGCTTCACCGAGTCTGGAAGTGAGACTAACTGCTAGATAAAGGCTTCATCCTGTCTGGAAGTGAGACTAGCTGCTAGATGTAGGCTGCCTGTGTCTGGGAGTGAGACTAACTACTA
>JZLH01S0600806.1:23355-59494 GCA_001188425.1 Eucidaris tribuloides
CTTTGTTTTTGTTCGCACCGTTATGTCGTTGTTATTGTATGGTTGTGGAGACCTTGTAGGAATTGCTCACGAATGGCACGAAAACGGTTTGAACACAAGCAAAATGTTATGCATACGAAAAAAAGCAATTGCGTGAAATCCGTGTTTGGCTTGTAGGATGTTAGCAAGTGTTTTTATGTATACGGTCTATTACTTTCATGGGAGCACAAAGGCGGGTTTCGTATAATGTATTAGAATATTACGTGTGAGAGGAGTAGCATTTCCTGTCATGGGAGTTACGAAAGATCACTTCACTAATGTATACAAATTTATGGATGTTTCTTTATGTGACCATCGAGGAACGATTCTACTGATTATTTCTGGAGTGTATGATGGTTGGAATCAATTTGCTTATTCTTATTTTTGTAATACCGGACAAACCTGCAAACCTCGGGCAAACTATCAGGTTGTAAAGAACAACCTTTGTTTCAAAATGTTTTTGCAGGCAAGCAATAATCTGTGCTTGCGAGCAATTCCTGATTCTTTATGCATATGGATTCAAGCAAAAGGCTTGAAAAAGCCATTACTATTTTTTATGCGTACGGCCCAATGTCTGGTGACAAAAACTAGTCACTATGAAGAAATATAAGGACATAGTACGGGATGATTATAAATTCTGGGAACAACAGTAATGAAGATTATCCGTTTTTGGCAGGCTGCAGTGCATTCTGTTTGCTGTGGTCAATACGTCTTCTCTTTTTATTATGTGCAAATGTTGTTGCAATTGAGTACTCACTTTAGTGATAGTAATGGAGATATTGCAATAAGACGTTTAAAAGATATCGTTGTGCAAATCAATGAACTTTTGATTATCATTTTAAGATCACTTCTTACCAAAGGAATGTTTTGATATTTATTTTTTGTAATGTCATGATCATGATGTCAAATAATGACGGCATTTTGCATTCTGTACTAATTAGTGAGTGTAAGCTGTTATCTCTTGGTAAGAGAGTACATTCAGTACAGTGTTATTCTGTAGATATATTTATCTTTAAACTCTCAGAACCATTGCTACAAAATTCCAGATTGACATGTGATTTCCCCCAAAACTTCTCAAGAAGTGTCTTATTGATAGAAATCACTTTGAACATGTACTAAAGACATCAGGCTTGTATTCACGTACCAGGTTTGATACATACATATAGTGTGTAAATCAAAGGGTTAAATATAGAAGGCAGTTTGTTTAAAAATTCTCCCATCACAAATGATTTTTAAAGATTAAATTCCACATAATTATGACATAACGTTTGTATTCATATAATGTAGCTGCAATGATATATCTGTTAGATTATTTCAAGGGGTAAAAGGTCAAACCAATTGCTCTAGGTTAATTTTGACACAACCAACTCGCCATAGTTCACCGTACTTCTGAACATGGTGTCTACATTTTAAACCCCTTTAATCATGAATACAGTTCCTTATTCTGTAGAGATACAACATTTGACATATGGTAAAGAATAAATGCAGTGCATATCCAACAACACGTTTTAATGTATAGCTTGATGATGTGTTTTTGCGTGTAAACAGTGTGTCATGTTCTTTGTCATGAGAGAATAGCCCGCTTCGGTATTGTATTCAAATTTAGTCTAGTCAATATAGCGTAAAAAGGGGGGTAACCCACCACTAATTGCAAAGGAATTGTTTAAATTTCCATAACTACCAGTAAGGTCTCCTAATCACCATACTAAAAGTCTCCAAAAATCCAAGCATGGGAAAATGCTCTAATTTGCATAATATGCAAATTAGCTTTAACTGTACATGAAATGTCATGTTTTCACAAAAGTTTGTACCTAAATTGCACATTGAAAAAAAGTTATTGTCAAAACACATATATTCATCATCAGTAAACATGATAAGGACATTTCTACATAAACAATTATAACTTAATTACCATAATATGCAAATTATATCAATCTTGACAAAAAGTGTGTATAGTCCTGTAGAAAATTTCGATAACTTGAAAAGTTGGTAAATACAAGGTTTGTTTGATTGCTTTGTGTTCTGGATGGTATTAAAGTAAATTTAGCCTGGTTGTCACCTTGGCTGCCTAGGACAACTTTTTTTTTCATTAGCATAATCAGCTAATTAGCTTATGTACGATATATAATTTATTTATTTTTGTAACCCAACCGGCAAGAAACATGTGCAATACGATTTTTCAATTGTTTTCTAGGACGAGGAGTGGATTTATGACACTGGTTTCTATTTTCAAGTAATGTGTCTTAAATAGCGTAATTAGCATAATGACCTAATTTGCATACATAGTTTGATACAGTAGATGGTAAAATAAACCATGTACATGACATGGAAAAGACGTCAAGTACAAGTTTTATTGTTGATTCCAGTTTAAAATGAGTATTGTAATAAATTTGGTGTGGTTGCCTCCTTGGCAACCACAGTGAATTATCTTTCTTAGCATTATTAACATAATCAGCTAATTAGCATAATATGTAATATGTCACTAAGCTTATTGTAGTAACCCTAAAATAAGGATAATGCAACTTTTGAAGGGTTCTCTAGGACGAGGAAACCATTTGTGACACCAATATCTATTCACAAGTAGTGAATTTGTCTTTTGTCTTAAATAGCAAAATTATCATAATGAGCTGATTTGCATAAATACAATAATTTAGTAGATGGTAAGGTAAATCATGTATGTAACCTGGAAAAGTTGTACAAAAAGTGCCGTTTCGCTGTTGATTTGTGTTTAAAATGGGTATTTGTAGTAAATTCAGTTTGGTTACCACTTTGGCAAACATGAGTGATTATCTTATACATCTTAATTATGTTCTTTAAGAAACTTGCATTACTAGAAAATAAATTCTGGCGTCATTAATGGATTCCCCGACCTAGAAAACCTTTAACAAGTTGTGCTTTCCTTATTTTCAGGATTTCTGCATTAAGTTTAGCAACATATTACATATTATGCTAATTAGGTGATAATGGTAATTAGGCTAATTACGATAATTGAGCAAGTTTGCCAAGGTGGCAACCAAATCATATTTACTCCAAATACCCATCATACAAACAAATCGACCCCAAAAAATTCCTTAAGTTTGTTTCAAGGACATGTGCATGGTTTATTTTATCATCTACTGAATTATTGTGTGTATGCAAATTAGCTAATTATGCTCTTTAAAAAACTTGCGTTACTCGAAAATAAAAACTGGTATCATGAATGGACTCATTATCTTATAAAACCATCGAAAAGTTGTGTTATCCATGTTTTGGGGCTTCCGGTATAAAATTTAGCAACATATTACAAAGTATGCTAATTAGCTGATTATGCTAATTAGGCTAATGAAGAAAATTATACAAGTTTGCCAAAGTGTCAACCAAACTGAATTTACTCCAAATACCCATTCTAAATACGAATCAACAAAACAAAACTTGTACTTAACAATTTTCCAGGTCATGTACATGGTTTATGTTATCAGCTACTGAATTATTGTATGCATGCAAATTAGCTCATTATGCTAATTACGCTGATAAAGATGAGTACACAAGTTTGCCTAAGTGTCAACCAATTTGAATTTACTCCAAATACCCATTTTAAACACGAATCAGCAAAATAAAACTTGTACTTAACACTTTTCCAGGTCATGTACGTGGTTTCTGTTATCAGCTACTGAATAATTGTATGCATGCAAATTATGTCATTATGCTAATTAAGCTGATAAAGATGATTACATAAGTTTGCGAAAGTGTCAACCAAACTAAATTTACTCCAAATACCATTTTAAACACAAATCAACAAAATAAAACTTGTACTTAACAACTTTTCCAGGTCATGTACATGGTTTATGTTACCAGGTACTGAATTATTTTATGCATGCAAATTAGCTGATTATTCTAATTAGGCTAATGAAGAAAATTATACAAGTTTACCAAAGTGTCAACCAATTTGAATTTACTCCAAATACCCATTTTAAACACGAATCAACAAAATAAACCTTGTACTTAACACTTTTCCAGGTCATGTACATGGTTTTTGTTACCAGCTACTGAATTATTGTGTGTATGCAAATTAGCTCATTATGCTAATTGGGTTAGTAAAGATAAATTTGCAAAGTGTCATCCAATTTGAATTTACTCCAAATACCCATTTTAAATACGAATCAACAAAACAAACCTTGTACTTAACACTTTTCCAGGTCATGTACATGGTTTATGTTATCAGCTACTGAATTATTGTATGCATGCAAATTAGCTAATTATGCTAATTACGCTGATAAAGATGAGTACACAAGTTTGCCTAAGTGTCAACCAATTTGAATTTACTCCAAATACCCATTTTAAACACGAATCAGCAAAATAAAACTTGTACTTAATAACTTTTCCAGGTCATGTACATGGTCTTATAGTTATCAGCTACTGAATTATTGTATGCATGCAAATTAGCTAATTATGCTAATTACGCTGATAAAGATGAGTACACAAGTTTGCCTAAGTGTCAACCAATTTGAATTTACTCCAAATACCCATTTTAAACACGAATCAGCAAAATAAAACTTGTACTTAATAACTTTTCCAGGTCATGTACATGGTTTACGATATGTATCAGCTACTGAAATATTGTATGCATGCAAATTACCTCATTATTATAATTATGCCAACTATGCTATTCAAGAAACTTCCATTACTCAAAAATAAAAGCAGGCGTCGTAAATTGATTCTTCTTCCTAGAAAACCCTTGGAAAAATGTGTTATCCTTGTTTTCGGGCTTTCGGTATTAAGCTTATATCAATATATTTCATATTATGCTAATTAGCTGATTATGCTAATAAGGCTAATTTGCATAATTAATCAAGGTCGCCAAGGTGCAAACTATGTTAAGTAAACTGCAATATACTTCTTAAACACGAATCAACAAAAATTTGTACATAAAAACCTTTCCAGGCCATTTACATGTGTGTGGTTTTTTTTTTTTACCATCTACTGAATTACATGTATTACGTACATGCAAATTAGCTCATTATGCTAATTATGCTCTTTAAGAAACTCGCGCTACTCAAAAATAAAAACCGGCGTCATGAATGGATTCCTCGCCATAGAAAACCCTGGAAAATTGTATTTTTTCATGTTTCTCTGGCTTTCTGGATTCGAATCAACAACATATTGCATATTTTATATATGCTAATTAGCTGATTATGCTAATTATGCTGTTTGAATTATACTTGTTTATTTAGAAATATGCTTATCATGTTCCCTGACTATAAGAACATCTGTCTTGACAGTAAATTTCTTTTAATCTTGCATTAAGCTGAAAAATTTGGTGAAAATGTTAATTTCCTTGTACAGTGAAAGCTAATTTGCATATTATGCAAATAAGATTACTTTCCCATGCTCCGATTTTTGGAGACTTTTAGTATGGTGTTCAGTGGACCTTACTGAAATTCACTGCAGTGAAATCAATTCTTTTGCAATTTGTGGTGGGTCCGGGCCTATTTTGACTGGACTAAAAGTTTAGCATTTTTCAGCGATTGAGGAACCTACTAATTTAGGGACACTGCAAAGTCATTTTACAACGATATTGTCAGTGAAAGAAAGAGATCTATCGCTATATCATGGATAGTGAGTAAAGAACTCTCAATAACTTTTATTACTATGATTTTATCAAAATAAGAAGAGTTAGAAGAATTGGCTGTATGAATGATGATTCACGGCTCACTTAAATTGGATATGTAAGACTGAGTGAGCAATCCAGTTTTCACTCATAGTCATAACGGGACTTGTAACGTTGAGGCGGTATTCTCTGCTCTCCATTGATATGCTTATCTGTTCCTATTTCATATTTAATTGATAACTGGCAGTGGTTATGAGATAAATTACATGATCGTATCCATTCTGCGTATTTCAGCACTAGCTGCGATGGTGTATTGGTTAGCGCCTTAATAAATATACATTATCGCGAGCTGTTTGTGTGGCCACAAAACAAGGGTTTTGGTAATCATTATTGTTGTTGTTGATGACGACACTTTTGACATAAATCCTGCCAACAGATCAGTTTTACTGGTGGTCTAAAAGGTAGAAATGAGTGCAGACAAAGGGCCATATTGTCATTAATAGCGAACTTTCTTGAGAGAAAGCCTAATAATCAGTAGAACCACATGTCTTGTGATTTCATTGTATTTTTTCGGGGTTTTGATTCTCCTTGTATAATGTCTATTTGCTTTCAGCCAATCTGATATACGTGTATACTGTTCTATTTCATTGAAAAATACAACCCCGTGAAATAAAAGGACACAAAAGTCTTAAAAACTTCCGGTCTCTTTCATTATTGACTATAATTCGATTCAGCGTGTCTATAAAACTGGTATAAACAGAGGAAATTACTTGAGGTATTACATTTTCAAAGGTTTACTGGTCAAAAAGTTGGAATAAAATATTTTACCGAAAAGTCCCCGATGCTGTTTTCTGATATCTGGGGTGCCAATAGAATACTTTGTGAACGGTTAACGAAAAAGCTGTCTGACTGACCAAAACTTTATTTTTGCTTTAAGTCCTTACTGGCAGTAACGAGGCTTAACACATTACTGAAGGATACTACAGCACATCGAGACTATTTTGCAGCTGGGGCTAACCGGTCACGTGGCAATTGGTTTACTGCTGAATCATTGCTGTACGCAGGTGGGAGGGGGGGGGGGGGGTACTAGGGTATGGGGCAGACACCAGAAACATATAAGAATAAACAAAACATGATCAATCCTCAATATTACATTGCATGTTCCCCCGACCCCAGCCAGAAAAATTCCTTTATGCGACCATACGTCGTGATGATGGATGGATCGATATGAGATAGAAATATATATATTCCAACTTTATGAACAACAGTGTATACGAATCTTGTTTTTATTCACGCAATGCAATTGCTCTTTCTGATACACCTTATTTCATCTCAACCGCATTAATTGAATAACTAAAAGTCATCCTTAGTTTGTGCAATGATTCAAAATAGCATTAAATTTGTACGACCTTTGTATTCATTTTTTTTAACTATTTACCCAATCTATACCTTGGATTTCAGATTTAAACAGATTATACCATGTTTAAGACCCTGTAGAATCGTTATTGGGATTCGTGAAATGTGTCTGATTTGAATATGAGTACCTTGATACTGTAATTATTTTGGTGGCCTTTATATGCGTTGTCTGCATTCTTCGTCCCTTTGGCCTAGATACTGTAGAAAGTGAATTAAATCTTTGCACATTTTGCTTAATTTACACAAAAAAGTGTGTATTTGATATAAAAGGTGGTAGCTATAATTACTGATATTGTTAGTTCCATGTCGATATCGAATAAGAACAATCTCTTTACGGTGTGTAGCAATTAACCCCCAGGGGCGGATCTAGCATTTTGCTGGGGGGGGGGTAACCCAATGACGATGGGATAAAATTGGAAATTGCATATACGTTTTCGCGCAAAGCGCCGAAAATGTGAAAACTGCGAATGTTTGATTGTACATGTATTTTTATGTTAAGTTCAATGGTTTTGTAGAGTTTTGCACTGCTTTCTAAACATATTTTGCAATACGTTTTAGTTTTCGTGATATGTGCTAACACAATAAGACCATACAAAATTCACTTGACATCCCAAGGAAGGGGGGGGGGTAAACTGCTACCCCCCGTAGATCCGCTACTGACCCATTCAATACCACACTCATAATATCACATGCAAAGTTTATGGTGTTTTGTTGCCCTCCCAGTACCAACTTATATTTATGCATAGAGGTAACTCCTACAGCGATTTCGATATTTTCGTTCCCATTATGTTGACTGTCTGTGTTGGATATTACCTTCCGCTATTAACTTACAGGCGTGCAATGATCGTACTTGATATTATGTGTGGATTAATAATAAACGAGCTACAGCGTGAGAATCAGAAGATCTCTGGAATCAGAATTGAACTAGGTGATTGGTGAGAGTCTGGGTGTCATCTAAGAAAACAAATTCTAAAGAAAAATGCAAACACATTGTATAGACAGTTCTCTCCCAAACTTACACTGTCTAGAATTCTAGAAATTACAATTAAAAATCATCATGACTGGCTTTAAAGATGAAATGAACTAATCCATCACAGAACAAAGTATTGTATACATTTTGGACACTCATGCAGTGCTGAGGCCTACAAAGGACAACATAGATTAAAATAAATAAGAAGTCAATCCATGTATTCATTTATTTAATTTTCATTTATGTCCTCAAAAAATGAACAAACTAAAAATAATATACAGTATTACGTCTTTGTCTGGAAAAAACAACAACATTGATATAATGTTATAAGATGAACTGGAACTTAAAGGGGGGTGAAACCCAGACATCTTACTAAATTCAGAGAGTACAGAACAATACAAGATGGAATATAGTGTGAAAGTTTGCGCAAATTTGGTTGAACTGGTCTCATTCATTTAATCTGATTGAAACCATTTAAAAATTTACTTAAAGTGGAATGAAACCCAGACATATTCCTGCATTCAGTGGTTACAGAACGGTACAAGAAGGAAATTAGCGAAAGTTTGAACAAATTTGGTTGAACGGTTCAAGAGTTATGGTTGTTCAAAGTTTATTTAATCCTTGTTATGGAGGATCCTTAAATTGGCAACTCTACCCATTTTTTCAGATAAAAGTGTGGAGAACTTCCCACTGAATTTGTACACAAATTTTTAATAATTTGCAGTTTCTGAAGTGTCAGTTGAGAAAGTATCTAAATTCTTTCAGAAAAACATGTAGAATCATTTTTGCCAGGACATACTTGCACAACAATCAAGAGCAAATCAGATATTTGATAAAAAGTGAGAATAAGTGAAAATTTGTGTACAAAACCAGTGGAGAGTTCTCCACACTTTCATCTAAAAAGCTGGTAGAGTTTCCAATTTAACAATCCTCCATAACAAGGATCAAATAAACTTTGAACAAACATAACTCTTGAACCATTCAACCAAATTTGTTCAAACTTTCACTAATTTCCTTCTTGTATTGTTCTGTAACCTCTGAATGCAGGAAAAAATGGTTCCAATCAGATTAAATGAATGAGAAGTAATTTGTGGAAGCCACATAACAGTGGGAAAAAAAATCAAACTATAGCCCCTGCTGCCCACCATATGTATTCAACAATAATGGTACTTGTAGCTTAAGCTTGAGTATGCGTCATCTCAGTTCAAGTAAAAATTAAAAAGTCATCATCATGGTACAAAATGTTTATCAATTTTTCTTGTACAATAATTTGCAAGTGAACAATGAAGGTCAGTGATCGAGAGTTATGATTGTTCATGTTATATTAAATATGAACAACATGTGTGTTCCTTACAATATTTTGGGTAATACAAGGTAGAAAAGATAACTTAAAATGTCCTTCTTAGGTATGCACCAGATTGCACGATTTCAAGTGGAAAATCCAAAAAGGTCCCTACCTATTTTGTCCTATTGGTATCACATCATTGAATTTGCATTGGTTGCTATGAGCAACGGTTTGCTGTTGTTGGATTGCAAAGTATTGTAATCGTAATGGGATTCCTCCATTGTTGTTCTGTGCTGAAGTTTATGATGGAAAGTTTGTATAGGGGCGGTGAAAAATCTGCAGATAAAAATATCATAAATTTTGTTGCTAGCTAGTTGGATTACTAGGTCTAGTTGGTCTTGCATTTCACAAGTATTGGCACATAACGTTGACAACCGTGATTTGTTTTATTCAAAAATAGACTGAATAAATGTTGATGCATTTTATCCAGGTTGTGTTGTGTGATTTGCACAATGTTTTAATACATTTTGGTTTCTTGCAGTGAAAGCAGGTTGGAAGTGCAGTGTACTTAGTTTTACTACAGGAGTTGTAATTGATGTTGTTCACAGGAAAAGAATTTTCTTGTCTAGTCTTGTTTCCATGCAAGATTTGTTGTGTAAGAATTTAAAAAAAAGATATAACAAATATGAACATTGCATGATATCAATATACATGTACATTGCATGATATTAAAAATAAAACTGCATGATACAAATATAAAATACATATTGCACGCGTGATATGAAAAATAATGACACATAAACACAAATATATATTTAGTGATGTGTAACATTATACTAAGAAACCCATTTGACCAATTACCCAAGGCTGGTCTTGATGTTAGCTTAGCCAGGTGTGAATTGTAAAAGCTAAAGTAATATATTTAGGTCATGAGGTTGGAAGTGTGTTTATTGTGTCGTATGCCACGATTAGTAAAGTCCAGGCTGTCGTGGTATTCCCCGCCCCTTCATCCAAGAAAGATGTGGCATCCGAGTGGTTGGAAATCGACTGGACTATGCTTAGAGAAGGAATGCCTAAAATGTGAACGCGGACTGTAATCCGGATATTGCTGACGTTCCGTGGGATTCAGAAAGAACTGACTATTCCGATCGATGGAGCTTAATAATACAGTCATATGGACTGAATATAGCACATGTGAAACGGAAGGACAATATGATTGTGGACATTATCTGCAGAGTATTGTAAAAAGATTATGCATAATGACAAAGTGTTGTAAAGTTTTACAGTATTGTATTGCATTACAGAAATGTTTCAAATTTCCAAGAAAAAAAAATACTCAGCGAATTATTAGGTTGTTCAAAATTTGCAGAAGTTTGTTTGTACTGTACCAATGATTCTGCATACTCACAATTTCCACAGTTTACAGATGAAAAATAATGTGTATCCTGTATGAGATCTTGAAACAAAATGCTAAATTGTACAGTTAAACTTCACGAGTCACTGGTGAAAAAAAATGTATTTGATAAAAATCACTGCTTACAAAAAATAAAATTAAGCAGTGTGCCAGTATGTATTTATATGTGTTTATATTTCCTGCACAAGTTGTTGCATAGTAAGAAGACATTTTATTTTTCAAGTGTCAGTGTCAAGAGATAAGCTTAACATTAACGTACAAAAAATGTGTATGTTGTGTTAAAAATGTGTTAGTTGTTCGCAATAGGAATTTTGAATGGGAAGTGTGGACCTTCAAAATTACATGTGTACATGCAGTCATGAATTAGAGTAATAGGCTAACATTGTGGAGCTTCAATTTTAAAAATTGTTAAACTTTGACATCTGAGCTACATAGTAGTGTTCAAATGGACAAATACACACCCTAGAATACAAAAGTTTGGAAAGTTATGCTGCCAATGGCAAGATATGAATGAATAAATAATTAATACTCGGGGCGAGTAAAAAAAGGCCTAGATCTACACGCAGCAAGTCTATGGGAGGAAATTGTCAGGTGAATCCTGTCAACTTACGATTTTCACTTTTTTAAAGCACTAAATAATTATTTTGAAGTATAATTTTTTCAGGGCTTTATTTTTTGACCTTATCAAAGACACTTGGAGCGTGTAGGATTATGTAGCTCACATTTTTTAACTGTGGTAAAAGTATTGTATTTTCTACAGTATTTCAGGTTTTGTTTGAAAAAACACAACCTTGCTTGATATTTTCCTTTAAGACATGCAACAAAAAATTTTATTACATGAACTTGAACATTATACATGTTATATTGCATACTGGAACTACCCAGTGTTTACTGGTTACACTTTATACTCAAAAAGTAAAAAGTCTAGTTTTTTATTGAAGTATATCACGGTGACCTATTTTTGGATGTGAGCTATGTTAATGAGCTTAAGCTCCACCCACTGCATATTGATACAACACGTGACTGATGTGTTGACATTTTGTGGATATGAATTATTCAGTTTTGCATGTGTTAGAAGTGTAATAATTGATCGAGTACAAGATCGATTACATTTTCAAGCGATATATAATTTATGTTAAAATAAACGATTTGTTTCAGAAAATAGTGGTTATTTTGTTGAATCGTTGTTCGTACCAAACAATGAGTATGTAGGCCTACTAATACAAAAAAGACTAGAATTAGATGCTGATTGCCCAGGGGGCCAGACAAATATAATGCTGTACACATGCGTGACCAAAAAACGCGTTTAAAGGGGTGTTTTTTTCAGTTTTGGACGCGGGCCGCGCGTGCACGCGTTAAGGGTATCAAAAACGCCAATTTTCAACAAAAAGGGTGGTTTTGAAAGACTTGTCAGTGGTCAAACGTATTTAGGGTGTATTTTTCCCCAAGCTTTTTTTATAAGACTGGTCAAACGTATTTAAGGTATGTATATTCCCAAGCTTTTTCCTCCTCGTTTCTGAAAAGTGTTATCCCCGGTTACGAAAGCGGTGTGTGCAACCCTGGGAAATAACCGCAGGAAAACGGATCGTGTTTAGGGGCCAAAATGTGTAAATGAAGCACGCGGAAAACTTGTTTAGGGGGTTATTTTGCACACAGAGAACTACTTGTTTAGGGGGTATCTGGAAATAATTTGGTGACGTATATCCCCCCGGGGCTGATTGCAGATTGATAGTGTACTGTACATGTAAATGCTTTCGAAAAAAAAAGCTGTTGAACAGATCACAGAAGTATGTTAAAGGGGTACAGTCTTCATGTTTGATAAATGTTATACTGCACATGTTTTAAATAGAGTGCACCTAGAGGTAAAGGTTGATTTCTTTTAACACTCTAAATTATTTTATGTGTTGGAAGAAAGTTCTTACATGTTTAATGCAAGGCTATGCAAATAAGAGCATTTAAATATGTTAATTCATGACCTGATGTGACCTCTGGTCCGGTGACCGAGGAGAGAGTTCGAGAATGGGAGACGAAATAAACGGCATGGGGTTGGTAATTTTCTTGTAAAATTCGTCACGTTTGACGTGTGATTAGCGTGAATGTGCTGTTTGTCGGGTACAACAGAGTGATGAAGAATGTTTTTGTTTGATCTGCCAGTTGTGGCCGTAACACTATCTAAAAATAATTTTGCAATTACATATACTTGATGGATTACATGCGTTTACTTGCTATTTACAATGGTTGGCAATTAGCTAATCACGGTTCTGTGACGTCTCACAACCAAAGCACATGCTCTCAGCACATGTTTACTTTTGATGAGTGGTAATTGTAGATTTTGACTTCACAATACGATAAAAATCGGCCGCAATGGATCCAAAGTGGGTTGCGGTCTCCTCGTTAATTTGGGGGTCGTTTTTGCTGAGCAGCTGTATGAATATCACCAGCGGAGTTTCTATTGAAATTGGTCTAATTTTGAATGCCAAACCGAGTATTTATAGTGAAATTCACATCAAACCCGCAGTTGATCATGGCATCCGAGATATCAACGAAAATTCCCGTCTCGGTTACTATGTCACTTCAATTAACATCTCCGGTACCTTCCGGGACACCGTTCGGGACTGTGATCAGCCCGGTATCATGAGAGCACCTACCGTCGCATCCGAACTCTACTACAAAAACAACATCAGTGCTTTCTTTGGTCCTTGCTATACCGAAGAAACTGTTGTGGTATCTGATTTAACCGCCTCCTGGAACTTGCCAATTCTGTTAGGGGTTTCAGCGGCACAAATTCGAAACGATAGTGACCGTCACCCCACCCTTGTCCGGACTTCGTTTACCACATCGGGGTTAGCCGATGCTCTCTACGAAACGTTCCGATATTTCGAATGGAAGTTCTTACTCCTATATCGTCTAAAATTTTCAAGACAAGTGTTTGTTTCACAAAAAACGCAGTATGTGATGCATTTTTTGGATTTCATGAGACGACTAAATTAAAAACTAAAATACGTTAAAATCCACAAAAATCATGAAAAAAGTATTAAATTAAAGATATTAAAAAAAACACCCCAAAACTGATAAATTTGTATCTAATGTCACTTATCATTAAATCCACATTCATTCAGAATTGTCTGTTACAAGTCTAATAACACGCGTAACCACTACGTGACTCAACAACAACAACAACAACAACAACAACAACAATACCGCCATTTATAAACACAGGTTTTAGTGTCGAGTCGGACGCTACAAAATGCTCAGGATTCCTGAAATACTTAGATTATAATAATTGCACCTGGGGTGAGCAGATATTAATCTCAGATGTACCGTTCACGGAAAAATGGCAACTTCTAAAATTTTTCGAAAGTATTCCATAATTATGAGCATGAGTGTATCGTGTAATAAAAGTATTACACGAAAGGTTTGCGACAGATTAAGCTACATCCAGGGTGTTTCTGACCTACCTGCTTGATGTGGGACCAATAGTGGCGGGGTCGTGGTGCGTGGGAGTGTACTTGTGTACTTGTTTGTTGGTTTGTTGATTGATTGATTGTACGATAGATTAATGTGTCACACACACATAATCATAGTAATGGAACTATTGACAAGAAAGGCGGTGCCATTACTATGACGCTGTGGCGTTTGTATCGATTCATATAACGTTAAAATTATGTTAACCTAAAAACAACAAAAAACAGCAACTAAAGCAAGTAAAACAGAAATCCAAACAATTTAGATCTATAACTTTGCACCATCTAAAGTAAACTTATAGAACATGTTGAACTTTCTTTATCTATGAATGAATTGAATTCATTTTGCATTTCTGCACTTATCGTTGTTTCTTAGTAACGTATGCGTAAACAAATCCTCAACTGAATGTTGCATTACCTTGAAGGTAAATGCCTGACCTAATTTTCGTTTGTTTGTTTGGCCATGCGAAAAGCTCCCACAATTCCGCCGGTAACATATACCAAAAGCTCGTATCAACGACAATCAGTCACGACCAATATTCCGAAATCTCCCTTGCAATACAATAAGAGAATGAAGAATACAAATCTAAAGGCACTTTATTCCCTGATAGGCGTTCTAAGCCGTATGACAATTTCATTATAGCAGCCAATTAGACAACGCATAGAGAAAGAGGCCTCTAATAAAAGTTTTACATAATTCTGCATTTTGAGGCAAATTGAAAACCATTCCCGCTTCATGACAGTACTTTTTTTTACAGTTAGGCCTTGGTCACAGTAGCAGTTGCAACTACCTGCGATCGAGTTACGACGAATTATCGCGGGTCATCGCGAGTGTTCGCAGTTAGAACGTGCGAGTTATCTTTCTATAGATCCACCCTTGGCAACTTTTGTTTGGTTGCTATACACCAACTGCCCAATAGTTATTAAACATAACTCCTCGCAAGAGCAACTTGTTGATGAGCGTAAGAATGACACCAAATTGTCCTTCCTTCTTATACTGGTTATTTCTCTCTTGTATTTTGATACCTTTTCCTCCTCCTGCAACTGGTGTTCCCATCAAAGTGGCCCTAATGCTCAGCGCGAGGCCCAATCACATTCTCAGTGAGATCCACATCAAACCAGCTTTTGATCTGGCAACCAGGCGTGTTCAGAGAAACTCTCGTCGAGGCCAATATGTCACGGAAATCGACATCAAGAGCATCCTTCGAACAACCAACAAAGACTGCAATGATAATAGACGAGTTGTGGTTGCTCCCTTCTTAGCAGCTGAAATGTACTACTTCCACAAAGTCAGCGCTTACTTCGGTCCAAGTCGCCCCGGAGAAACTAGCGCCGTATCGGACCTGGCCGCGTCTTGGAAAGTGCCGGTCCTATCGGGGGTATCTTTGGCAGATGATCTCGACAGAAAGAGGCGATACCTGACTCTTGTTCGAACGTCGTTCACCGCATCCGCCCTTGCTGCATCCGTCTACGAAGTCGTACACCATTTTAACTGGACTCGATGTAGTATCATATATGAGAACCAAGGAATTTATGAGAAACTGACCGATGCCATTATTCCTACACTGCGTCAGGGGCGCGTGGTGGTGGAGAGAGTAAGGCCGAATAGACGGATGCGTGTCGAAATACTCGACGCTGCGTTGAGGTCATCAACAAGTAAGAGCTTAACAATTAAGTTTTAGAAATATATTTGCACTTTTCATCTGTCGTCGCAAAATGCGAGAGAAGGCTTAATTATTCGGACGCAAGAAATAATATTTGAAGAACAATTTATCCTGCCATTTTAGTGGATTAGAACCATTTAGCAAACCTGAAGCAGTGTCACTTATTCAGTGGTCTCAGTGGCAATGATTACCACACGTCTATGTTGTAATCACGGGGTAGTCCGGTCGATTCCCACTCAAGTCCAATGCTTGTTTTCCTTGAGTGGCAGTTAAAGAAAAGACTCATGCATTTGAAATGAGACCAGAAAGGCAAAATATACACCTATATGAATGTATATGGGTGAATGTACAGCATGTTACTCGTTACAAGTTGTGGCTCAGTTGGAAGAGCCGTCTTGCGAGAGATCCCGGCTTTGAGTTCAGTCACGGCGTTTGTGTCCTTGAGTATTTCACACACGAATATAAATGGGTACCTATGAGAGGACTACAAAAAATATGTAAATGTGTTAGCTCCTGACACCAGGCTAAAGAACAGGCGAGAGGGGTATACTCCCTAGTCCCAAGAAAATAAGAGATGGAACACATTTTTACGGGCTTGATATGGGTCCACTAATGAAGGCATTATACAGGGCCTTGGGAACGATTTTGCAGAGGGTACTTACATAATAATGTATATTACACCTTCCTTTGGTGCACATCAGCACTCCGGCTCCCGGGGACCTGGTGTTTTGTGTAAAAGTCACGAAAGGCGGCGTTTTGGCAGAGATACAAGATTAACTTTTACATTTCACTTTTGAACTCCGTATATTTCCGGTATCGGTATCATCTAACCGTATATGAGAGTAGAGAGATAAGATAGAAAAAAATGAGTACAATGCGTTCGTGTTTGAGCTTAATCGCTGCATTGCTAAAAATATTGAATCTATAAAACGTATTTTAGTGTCAACTGGTCAAGAGATGCATTACGTTAAAGACCAAGTGTTTTTTCAGTAGATTGTGAAAAATTAACATTTTTGCTGTAATGTGGTTTAAATAGAAATGTATCATATTGATGACCGTTTTTTGACTTGTACACAAAACCGTTTTTGGTCAGATTCGATCCAAAATACACAAAAATATCTATTGATCAAAATGTGAGATTCATAAATTCTAAAGTTTTTTTTTAAATATAAAAGATAAATCATTTGAAATTGCACCGTAGCTCAAAGTTGTATGTTGTAACGATAGTCTAGGTTTCAGCTACTTTTAGCTTTTACCTTTCAACCGTATCAAAAATTGCTTGATAATCCTTCTGAACTGGTGTGAGTGTATGATAATATAAGCTTTGATCAATAGGTATTCAATATCCGCTAGAAGATACACCAATCACGTCTAGCAGTCAGACTAGTTTAAACCTCAGTGACATGATTGGGAGAAATAACACATGCCTTTAGAACCAAACTGGTTGAAAGATATATACCAAATTATACACCAGGTGGAGTGGATCTCCTAGATGGAAGGATTTGTCCTGAGTTTGTTTAAAAGGAGAATGAAGCATGAACTGGTCATCAGTTTAATTCTCTCGAGGTCCGAGAGAAATTAAATCCCATAAAAAGTTACACTACAGATTTGTCTGTCACAAGACATACGGGTGAAAGTTATTTTAAACTGAGTCAACTTTTGACTAAAAAAAATACGGTAGAATCCTTGGTTAGTTTACTTGATTCTAAAATAGTTTTTACTCCAAGTTGAGGACTACCCACAATCATGTCATTTACATTCTGGCTGTATAAAATTCAAATTCAGTGAGCGACGTATTACAAATGTTTACAGTGTATATTTGGTGGATAAGTTCATTTCGGGGTGTGCACATCATGGACAAAAGCTTTGAATCACATAAATACTGAAATGAAACTCATGTTCATCTTGACTTACAAGGTTTATATCATTATCGTTGTCAGAATTATGGTATGATGTCCCGTTATTTACGAAGGATGCACTATACACCCCCGAGCGCGCATTTACATAGACATACACACAAACACACATACACGGATTTATTATAAAGTTTTGCATTTTTCAGAGGTTGAGAAACCTACTAATTTGGGACACTAAAAAAAATTATTTCACAGGGATATTGTCAGTGAAACAAAGAGATCTATCGCTATATCATGGATAGTGAGTAAAGAACTCTCAACAACTTTTATTACTATAATTTTATCAAAATGAGAAGAATTAGAAGAATTGGCTGCATGAATAATGATTCGCGGCTCACTTAAATTGGATATCTATAAGACTGAGTGAGCAATCCAATTTCCATTAATAGTGATAATGGGATTTGTAACGTTGAGGCGGTTTTATCTCTGCTCTTCATTGATATGCTAATCTGTTCTTTTTCATATTTAATTGATAAATGGGACTGGTTATGGATTAATTACATGATCGTATCCATTTTGCAAATTCAACACTGGCTGCGATGGTGTATTAGCGCCGTATACATTATTGCGAGCTGTTTGTGTGGCCATACAAAAAGGTTTTTGGTCATCATTATTGTTCCTGTGGTTGTTGTTTGATGACGCCACTTCTGACACAAATCCTGCCAACAGATCAGTTTCACTGGTGGTCTAACAGGTAGAAATGAGTGCAAACAAAGGGCCATATTGTCATTAATAGTGTACTTTCTTCAGAGAAAGCCCAGTAATCGGTTGAACTACCTGATTTCATTGTAATTTCTCGGAGTTTTGATTCTACTTGTACAGTATCTTGTTTATTTGCTTTCTGCTAATCAGATATATACTGTTATATTTCATTACAAAGTATAACCCTGTGTAGTAAAAAGACACAACAGTCTTAAAAACTTCCGGTATCTTTCATTAATGACCATAATTCGATTCAGCGTGTCTATAAGAATGGTATAAACAGAGGAAAATATTTGAGGTATTACATTTTCAAAGGTATACTGGTCAAAAAGTTGGAATAAAATATTTTACCGAAAAGTCCAGAAGTTTTCTGATATCTGGGGTGAAAATAGAATACTTTGTGAACGGTTAACGAAAAAGTTGTCTCATCGACCAAAACTTTCAATTTCAATTTCAATTTATTCATATTTCTGTTGATAACATACAAAATCAAAACAATAATACATCAGAACATAGTCAAACTTTGACATAAACAAAAGTGGTATATAGTGATGCAAAATATTACATAATGGTCAATAGCAAATAAGACAATGGATATATGTAGAGAAATATGAATGGGGCCTATTTAAAGCAAGCTTGTAAGTTGTATAGGCCCCTAAATATTTGAATTAAAAGAATAATTCGGAGTACGGATAAACAAATTGACCGAATTAGTGTAAGCAAAATAGATCATACACAACACAAGAAACTAAACGAAAGCAGTAACAAAAGAAAAAAACAAAAGGCATTCGATTGATCTAGTAATTCAAGATAAAATAATGAGTAGACAAAACTTTACTTGGGCGTTAAGTCCTAACCAGTAGTAACGAGGATTAATATCTTACTGAAAAGTGCTATAGCACATCAAGACTATTTTGCAGCTGGGGCTAACTGTCACGTGGCAATTGGTTTACTACTGAATCATTGCTGTACGCAGTGGGGGGGGGGGGGGTGCTAGGGTAACGGACAGACACCAGAAACATATAAGAATAAAGAACACACAATAAATCCTCAATATTGCATCGCATTTTAATTCGACCCCAGCCAGAAAAATTCCTATATGCGACCATACGTCGTAATGATGGGTGGATCACTATGAGATAAATATATATATATATATTCCAATTTTATGAACAACAGTGTATACGAATTTTGTTTTTATATTCAGGAAATGCAATTGCTCTTTCTGATACACCTTATCTAAAACGCATTAATTTATCAACTAAAAGTCATACTTAGTTTGTGCAATGATTTAAAATAGCATTAAATTTGTACGACTTTTTCATTCATTTTTTAGCATTTTAAACAGATCATACCATGTTTAAGACCATATAGAACATTTATGGGGATTCGTGAAATGCATCTGATTTTAATATGAGTATCTTAATACTGAACTTATTTTGGTGGCCTTTATCTGCGTTGTCTGCATTCTTCGTCTCTTTAGCCTAGATACTGTAGAACGTGAATTACGGTAGATCTTTGCAAATTTTGCTTAATTTACCCAAAAGGTGCGTATTTGATATAAAAGTTGGTAGCTATACTGATATTGTTAGTTCGATATCGAATAAGAACAATGTCTCTGTGTAGCGATTAACCCACAGGGGTAGCTCTAGCTTTTTGCTAGGGGGAATAGACCCAATGACGATGGGATAAAGTTGTTAAATTGCATATCATGTTTGGCCGAAAATGTGAAAAATTGCATATGTTTGCGCGCAAAGCGCCCCACAAATTTGAAAACTGCATATATTTGATGGTATTTTTATGTTAAAGGTTAGTGACATGATTGGGAACATTTGAAAATGCCTCAAGAACCAAATGAGTTGAAATATATACCAACTATACACTAGCAGGAGTGGATCTCCAAACTGGGAGGATTTGTCTGTAATTTGTTTACTTAAGGAGAATCAAGCATAAACATATGAGTATCTTAATTTTATCCGGGGACGATAAAAATAAGCCCCATAGAGAGCCACACAGCAGGTTTCCGTGCTACGAGTGATATTGACATTGTTTATTTTAGAATGAGTCAACGTTTGACTACAAGACTTTCACAGGAGAATCCTTGCATAGTTTACTTGATTCTAGAGTAGTTTCAGCCCAAGTTGAGGACTACCCCCAATCATGTCATTTACCTTTAAGTTTAATGGTTTTGTAGAGTTTTGCACTGCTTTTTATACATATATTGCAAAACGTTTTAGTTTTCGTAATATTTGCTAACGTAATAAGACCATAATTGTTTTCACTTGACATGCGGGGGGGGGGGGGAGGGTTAAACCCCTACCCCCGTAGATCCACTACTGACCCATTCAATACCACACTCATAATATCACATGAAAAGTTTATGGTGTTTTGTTGCCCTTCGAGTTGGTATTGCATGGGAGGGCTAATATTTATGAATGGAGGTAACTCCTACAGCGATTTTGATATTTTCGTTCCAATTATGTTGACTGACTGTGTTGGATATCAGCTTCCGCTGTTAACTTACAGGCGAGCAATGATGTGTGGATTAATAATAAACGAGCTACAGCGTGAGAGGTTTCGCATGTGAGTCCAATAGCTACTTTTGAATTTGACAATAGCGCATTCTCTTGCATTTCACATTTAATGAACTTTTCTTGGATGGTGATTTCTAAGAAGCTGTCATATCCGTATTATACTAGATTCTTTTAAGAGTGACAAGAATTGTTTCGTGACGTCCGTCCAAAATTTGTAAGCCGAATATCAATAAAAAAACCCACCCAGTTTTAGATAATTAGTTCCACGTTTGATTGACGCACTCTGAGCTTATGCTTATGATAATGTCGCCTTTAATATAGATATACCCATTTCTCGTCGGTGCACAAAGGATAGTTACGGTCCTGGAATAAGCTGTCAATTTTATACCTCTCGCCCATGTGCAGCTAATACAAGTCACTATACATGTATTATAAATGACGCAGCTACCTTACGAATATTTAACATGGCAGATTGGTTTGTGTTTTGGGCGATGATTTCATTTTCTGTAAGTGTAATACTCCCGATGAAATCGAAAGGACGTCTTTATCGGTGGGTGTGATACTTACCGCCAAACCCCACCTTCTTAGTGAAATTCATATGAAACCTGCGCTTGATATAGCTAAAGAGAAAATTGACAATAATAACCACATGGGTTTGTATTCCACCAACCTGTCGCTTTCGTATATTTTCCGGACAACTGTTAGCACTTGCTACAACTTTAATGCGATGATCGCTCCGGCAGTGGCGGCGGAACTCCACTACTTGTACAACATCAGCGCATTCGTTGGTCCCTCGTGTTCGAAAGAAAATGAAGCGGTTTCGGATCTTGCCTCATTTTGGAACCTCCCAGTTTTCACAGGAGCGGCAATTGCAGAAAATCTGGACGATAAAATGCGTTATCGAACAGTCGTCAGAACAGCGTATACGGCATCACAGCTTGCTATGGCAATGCACAGCACTTTTATCTGGCTGAATTGGAGTCGGTGCTCATTAATGTTTTCCAATTGCCGTGTTTTTCGGGGATTGGCCGATGCCATTACTTCCGTAATGAGAGAAAACAATGTTCAGCTACGACAATTTTCACTGGAGTGTAATGATTTTATTTCTGATCGACTGAGTATCGCTGCAAACAAATCACGAGGTATGTTATTTGAAAAAAAAGCAACAAAATAAAAATTATTTGCATGAGATGGAATATCATTTCGACCTTATACCAGTAATTTAGTATTTTAACCACTGCAGTTGGTATATCTTCTTTAGTATATTTTTTTTTATCCATAACTTGTAACAACTTGTGATTCTACTATGGAATCTACATTTTTCTTGATAGCTTTATCACTAGAAGGTTGAATGTTCTCTATATTGATGACATATTTATTTAACAGTCATGCACTTGTAAACTCAGATGCCATTAAATAACTACAGGTTTCCATTGCATTTTCGATTTTTTCCTTTTTTGGGGGGGGGGGAGGTTCCAGTTCTTCATTATCAACCAGGATGCGCAAAATAATTGATTCAATTTACCGCCAAACTCCATCTTAGTGAAATTCACATTAAACCTGCCCCTGACATAGCTTAAGAGAAAATTGACAAAAATAACCGCATGGGTTTGTATATCACCAACCTGTCGTTTTAATACATTTTACGGACGACTTTTAGCACTTGCAACAATGTCAGTGCTATGATTGATCCGGCAGTGGTGGCGGAACTTAACCACTTGCACAACATCAGCGCGTTCTTTAGTCCATCGTGTTCGAAAGAAAAACCGAAGCGGTTAGTGACCTTGCCTCATTTTGGAACCTCCCAGTTTTCACAGGAGTGGCAATTGCAGAAAATCTGGACGATAAAATGCGTTATCGAACAGTCGTCAGAATAGCGTACACGGCATCACAGCTTGATATGACAATACGCAGCACTTTTATCTGGCTGAATTGGAGTCGGTGTTCATTAATACAGTCAATTGCCTGTTTTTCTAAGGATAGCCGATACAATTACTTCCGTAATGAGAGAAAACAATGTTCAGCGAGTTACGACAATTTTCACTGGAGTGTAATGATTCTATTTCTGATCGACTGAGTATCGCTGCAAACAAATCACGAGGTATGTTATTTTTTTTAAGTAGTCGAATTATTTACACAAGATGGAATACCATTTGACCCTATACATGTAGCATTGTAGTTGGTATTTTGAATTTTTGTTGGTATATTTTTTGAACCATGCCTTGTAACAACATGAAACTTACTCTTAAATGAAGATTTGGTTTGTTAACAGTCATTTGTACGTGCACTTGTAAACTCAGCTGTCATTAAATAATTAAATATTTTTTCTTACGTTTTCACACTTTTTGGTTCAAATTCGTCATTCACAGGAATTTACAAACTGTTTAAGTCAAATAGAAACATTTACAAACTTAATTTTACGAATTGCTCCATTTCGAATCGAATTTGTCTTCCCTATGATTTTCTCCATAATGTGATGATCAAATTCGTCTTTGAGCGACCTATTTATAGATTTCATTAAGATTAGTTGGCTAGCGTAAAGGCTTTGACCTTGAACTTACAAGTCGTTGACGCCCAGTGATTATATATGATGCACGTATTAGGTTTGATATACCACCAGAAGTTTTTTGAACCATCAATGCAAAACTATGTTTGAAAAGTGTTGCAATGCTTCCTTGGTTCATAGACCTTTTTACTAAATGTATTCTTGAATTTTCTTCCTTGAGAGCGTAGTAATGAGCTATTTGATGAATCTGTTTGTGTTGGTGTGTCGGTATAACACCGATACACACAGACACACAGACACACACACACAGACCTATACTCACACACACACACACACACACACACACACACACACACACACACACACACACACACACACACACACACACACACACACACACACACACACACACACACACACACACACACATATATAAATGTACACATGCAAATATTCATGAGTTATAACAACTAATGTAAGCAAAAATCATTCCAAAGGAGAACTAAATGCTCTTCTTGTACACGCATGATAAATTCACATCTATACACCCAGGCTGTGAAATAGATTTACGTAATCAGATTTGGGAAAAAAGTTTAAGATGTGTAACTGTAGTATCAACAAAGAGTAACTTTCAAACTGTAGCATATAAGATATGACGAATGAATTTGTTAGATGTTACGATATTTATTGTAAAATCACTACGCTGTCTAAGACTCTAGACGAAATTTAATTGTCTTGACGAAAATGCATGGAAAATGATAAAATTGACTGAAAGACAATAAAAAGAAAATGAACTAACAAAGTTGAAATTAATCATGTAATTGCAAAGACAAAGCATTTCGAGGCGAAATCAGAGTTAAAATATCAAACCTGAATAAATAAAAGGTGACAATTAACGGAAGTGAAATACATGTACACAAATCTCCTACAGGTCGATTTCGTATTTTCAATTTGATGAACATTTTGTCAGTCTCCAGGCTATTCTTAAACACGTCGTTCATATTCCCAGTTACATATTCTTCCATGTTACTAGTGTCTCTGATAAGGTCTAACACGAAGCCCTGAAAACATTGTAGTTCAAAACTATTGTCAAGTGCTTTTAAAAACTGAAAATCAAGAGTGACTAATCCAGCGTTGAATAGGTCAATTGGAACAACCATTTCAGTGTTCTTAGTTTTGTGAGAAGGGGTTATGGACTTTAGTCACAATTGTATTTTGAACTGCAAAATGGTCATGGGCAATTTCTACATTTCACAAAAATGGTCTATATACCTCGATTGCAAGAATTATTTCGATTATCCAATCATAAAATGTTACGGTCGCAGCTGACGGAAAATCGGCCAGATTAGGATGTTTCTTGTGTAAAAATATCACATGTAATTGCCGTTGTAGAAATTAATTGTTTAATGCAAGAGTTTTATATGAAGTCATCACTTGTTACCGCACTGGCCCCATGACAACATATCATGCAATAACGGGAAAAACAGACGGAGAAAAACCTATTACGTTTGTAATAGATATTATCATTGTCTTAAATATCGTTGGTGGAATTATGTCTTGAACATGTAATAGCGCCATCACATAAAAATTATACCCTCGTATACCCTCTTTCAGCACAGGTTTCTGTCACAATCCAATAAAGCAACAACTACCGACAATTTTCCTTCAACTTTCCACGTCCTATGAGCAAACAATCAAATAAAATACAAAAACGTGTTTTCAAACAGAATAGTAGTAATCTTCTTAAATGGATGCTGAAAAATGTGTAATGACAGTAGGAGGTATTTCAAAATTTCAAAGGCTTTTCACAGAGTAATTCTATCAGCGAATAATTCTCTACAGAAAATTAAAATGTACGTTATGAACTTTGGTTAAATATTTTCCTTTGAGTAGACGCAGTTAGATCTAATTTCTAATACACTTTATTTCTATTACTGTGACCCATGAAAATATAAAATGAATGTCACCAGAAAATAACTCTTTTTAAAAATAAATGAGTGGTTTAAGTTGGGAACGTATTTTGTTGCATTTTACTCAGCATGAGTTTCGTGCGTTTGCTATTCTGAAATAATCATACATTTTGTATTATACCTACTTTTCTAATGCTAAAAGGCGATACTTGACTAATGGTAAAATGTGATCACATTTCAAAGGCAAGGTCTACACTGACGTCATGTTGATTTTAATAAAAGCAGAAAAATGAGAGAAACATATTAATGAAAGTTTGGCGAAAATCCACCAAAGAGTAGCGGAAATATGAAGTTTCAAAGTTTTAATTTTGTGACATCACATACGAGCAGCTCCCCATATGTCATGTAATACCAGTTTAATAAATTTCCAATTGTTATTGATTTATGATAAATGAATGGATTTTTGTTCATAGCAACATGTATTAAATAATGTTTCTAATTATATATTGAATGCACAGGTAGCATGATTTTCAATTTTCTAAGAAAATGGCACTTTATGGAATTTATATTAGGCCTACATGAAAATGGGGAGCTGCTCGCATGTGACGTCACAAATTTAAAACTTTGAAAGTTCATAACTCCGCTATTCTTTCGTGGATTTTTGCCAAACTTACAATAATATATTTCTCTCATTAGTCTGCTTTTACTAGAACCAACTTGACGTCAGGGTGGACCTTGCCTTTTAGTAAATTTCCGCTTGCTCAGTCGGTAAAAACAGCGATCAATATTTACATCTGCAAATTAATATATGACTTTTTTTTTATTTAATCAGAATACTGGGTTATGGTAGAATGTGCATATAATTCATTCATGGGCTTACATATCCGGACAATAATTTTTAGTAGCCCATGGAAATTTTATTGACCTTGATATATTCACTTGTCGTTTAAGTGCGACTGATTTTGATAATGCAGGGTAACAGTTGTACACATATCTGTTAATTTAAAATTGTATGGTATACAGGAATATTTCACGGGCAGTGTAAATGTTATTTCGGCGTTTGTAGTGACCAACTTTTAACCTAAAAATAAAACCAGTACCTACGAATGAAATGACAACACTGCAGTCGAAAAAAGAGTCCAAAAGGAAATTTTAAGGTGTAATATTGAACAGAAATTTGCCACGGAAGCCACACACAGACAATCTGTTAAAAAAATATTGAGGAATATCTTAATCATATATAATTCTATATACATATATAATTCGTATATATTATTATAAGATGCAGAAGGCCCTTCGCCAACGTTGAGCTGCCAGCGCATCATGTATAAATGTGATATAGGCGAAAAGAAAACAGGAGACAATAATGACACAGGGAGTAGCGTTTCCGCTCCAGATTTAATCAGCAAGCCTTTGGCCCATCATAGGCCTCTCACGGCTACATTTTCAAAGACCAAAACAAAACGAAAAACCAAAATGCAAATTAACAGCATGATAGCTAAGGGTTATAATCTATGTTTAAAAGAAATACATTGTGAGCAATCATAAAACAATATATTTTACCACTGTGATGTTTTAACTAGTGCGTATTTTTTTCCCCAAACAGTCATTGGGTTTGAAGTTAAGGTGGGCTCTTGATTTGAGGAATTATGTGATACATGTACTAAATAAAATAACATAAAATATCAACGTCATACAGACGTTACATTAACTTGGTGATCTATTTCATAAGTCATAATTTTCGAATATTTAACTTCATAAATTTTAATTAGTCATAATTACTCATCATCTGAATACATAGATTAGTGAAATTTATAAATTTTTTATAATTTTATAGTTTAGTATTCTTATATCGTCGTGATTCAGATGTGTTATGATACTGCAGTAAAATCGATATAATTAATTAATTTATTCAACAATTCACGAGTCCTACCATTTTTATTAATTATCATTCTTCAATATAATTCGATATAATACTGAGTAAATTGGTGAATAAACAATCCACTTCTAGTATATTCATCGTGTAATTCATTTGTATAACATTCATATAGTTCGTATATCCCATTATATTCATATTTTATAATTCACACCATAAACATGGTCAATTTGTTTATCAATAATATCTTGATATAAGTATAAAAGTTACTAAAATAACAATTGAGGATTTCTAGAGTTTCTAATCAACTTTATATGTTGATGTATAATAAATTCAATGAATATCGTATATCCACATTTATTATATAATTCAATATTTGATATATTATAATCACGTCCATTAAAATTATCATAATTTCACAATAATAATAAATCAAATCCGACTGCTTAAATCTAAGTATAGTGTAACGTTTAAATGTAAAGTGAACGCAGGCGAGGTACATTGCATACTGTAAACGGCGTAGGTAGCACAACAACAACAGTGGAACCTGTGCAAGAGTGCTAATTGTACGTGAAAATACCGTAATGAGTAATAGCTTCTAAAGTTTATTTATATATCATATATATACGTACCTTTGCGTAAGCATAGCGTCAGTACGACGGCGTTTCCGTCCTTGATTGGACTTCTGGACAGATCTTCGTGCTGTTCTGAAACTTGGTTGGTTGTAGTGCGGATGGTATCAGCTGTTGTCGCTTTGGAGTGTTTCAGAGTCGGCGGTTTCTGCCGTGTCTGCACGTGGGACACCGAGCTCCGCATATTCGCTCTGCCTGCTATAACACATGTAGCATAGAGCCCTTTTAGCCGATCCTCTACAAAACGCGTGTCTCGAATGTGGGGTGAGTATATATATATAGTATATATAATATATAGTTATACTATATAATAAAAATTAATAAGAGGAACATTTATATGCACAGTTAGTATACTCCAATTGCGCACATATCGTCACTTTATGTGATAATGGTCATACTGCAGCAGGGGGCATAGGAGGAGGTCCCTATTTACTGAAAGGGGTGAAATTCATGGAATTTTTGAGTGATTTTCGAAAAGATGTTCGGGTTTTGGCTATAAATGGATGAGTTTTGGTAGTTTGTGTAAATGTGGCCGTGAGATCTGCCGATCCCCCCCCCCCTTCCCTCGCCACTCAGGGTGTTTTCGGGTGTGTTCGGGCACATTGTCCTGAGAATTTTGGCAGGGAAAATTCCCGAGAGAATTTTTCTGAAATTTGTTTTTGCCTACGAGTCCGCAAAAGCGAGTTTTCGCGCTGTCGGGAGAAATATTGGGAGCAATTAGGCCGGAAAATCTCACGATAAAATTTTTTCGGAAAAACTTTTTACCGACTGATTTCACTCTGTCGCCGCCCCTGAATAAAGGCACAGCTTTGAACCCTCCGAGTTTAACACAAAAGGGATATGTCGCTTCGGTATAGTGCTTAAATGGATAAATAAACATCCTAGAAAACAAAAGTTTCGAAAGTTATGCTGTCACTGGCGTGATATGCATAAATAAACAATTACCATTGCGGCGGAGTAAAAAGGATAGTCCAGAAGTACACACAGAAGTCTATGGGTGGAAATGGGCATGGTGAATCCGGTCAACCTGAGTACGTAAAGATTTTAACTTTTTCAAGCGCTAAATAATAATTTTATAATGCAATTTGTTTAGGACTTCATTTTAGAACTTATCAAAGACATGTGCATGGAGGATTATATAGCTGACATTTTTTTTTAGCTTTCGCTGTAAATTCAAAGGCGTGATATGATCGTATTCAATATTTTGTTTGGCTTAAATTGATCTCGATAATGTTCAGTCCACAGCGCAAAAAGCTATCTTCTATCAGTCTAATAGTTGCTTATGAATTTGACAAAAGCGCACCCTCTTAGATTTTGTATTCAATCATTTCATTTTTAAATATTGATTTCTAAGAAGCTCATCGAATCCACATTATTATACAAAGAGTGACAAGAACGGTTCGTGACATGCGTCCAAGTAGAGTATCGGTCTTTTTTTTAAAGCCCCGCACTTTAACATGATTGGTTTTACTTTTGATTGACATACCGTGAATTTCTATAATAATAGTACTAATAATATGTGCAATGCGCAAGCACTTAATCTATGCAATCAATATCACAAATGTAAAGAGAAACACTGTTTGATTATAGGCCTACTTGCTTGTTGTCGCCTGGGATTTTGATATTCCGCCAAATGAGTGCTGGCCATGACATAAGCAGTCGGTTTTATACTCTTCGTCACCTGTGCTAATAATACAAGTTAGTGTATTATATCTAAAATGGCAGGTTGGTTTTTAATTTTGGCAATGAGTTTTCTATATGTAAATGGAATACGGTCAATACACACCGATGAAATAGAGAGGACGTCTGTTTCGGTAGGTTTGATACTTACCACCAAACCTCACCGTCTTAGCGAAATTCATATGAAACCTGCCCTTGACATAGCTAAAGAGAAAATCGAGAATAGTAATCGCATGGGTTTGTATTCTGCGAACTAATCACTTTCATATATTTTACGGACAACTTTTAGCACTTGCGACAATTTCAGTGCGATGATCGCTCCGGCAGTGGCGGCGGAACTCTACCACTTGTTCAACATCAGCGCGTTTTTTGGTCCATCGTGTTCTGAGGAAAATGAAGCGGTAGCTGATCTAGCCTCATGTTGGAACCTCCCAGTTTTCACAGGAGTGGCAATTGCCTAAAATCTAGACGATAGAATTCGTTATCGAACAGTCATTAGAACAGCGTACACGGCGTCACACCTTGCTTTGGCAATACATAGTACTTTTATCTGGCTGAATTGGAGTCGCTGCTCATTAATGTTTTCCAATTGCCGTATTTTTCGGAGAATGGCCGATGCCATTACTTCTGTAATGAGAGAAAACAATATTCACTTACGACAATTTTCACTGGATTGTAATCATTCTATTTCTGATCGATTGAGTTTCGTTGCAAACAAATCACGAGGTAAGTTATGTTTTTTTAAATTAATGCAAATACCTGAAATTATTTACACAAGATGGAATACCATTTAACCTTATAGCACTGCAGTCGGCATTTCATCTTCTTTGGTATATTTTTGATTCATGCATTGTGACAACATGTAACTTTACTCTTCAATGTATATTTGTTTTGTTAGTTTTACGGCCAGAAGGGAGAATGTTTGTTATATCGATGAGGTATTTAACAGTAATTTGAACATGCATGCACTTGTAAACTCATTTACTATTAATAACTACAGGTTGTCCATTTCATTTTCAAATTTTTTCGTTCAAATTCATTATTTTTCACTGGAATGCAGAACATGCATAAGTCAATGTAGACATTTAAAACAGTGTCTTTATACGGTATCTGAAGAATCTTTTCTGATGATTTGTAACATATCGGTGTCATGATCTAATGGTTATATCGTCGGCCTCACAATCGGAAGGTCGCGGGTTCCAACCCCGGTCGGTTCATACCATAGACTTTTAAAAAGGTACTTTCTGCTTTCTAGCCAGGTGTTCAGCATTCTAGAAGAGAGAGAGAGAGGTGATACATGTAGTAGTATTTACATTATTCAGGGCCCGCTGGGAGAGCAGTCTATTTGACTGAAGTGGCTACCCTGGGTAAATAAAAACATATTATTATTACTATTACATGTATATCAAAATGGTTGATTTCAATGCAATTATTTTATTTTTTCATAAAAGCTCCATGTCCGTCTGGAAATGCCCCGTACATGTAATTTAGGTAATTGTTACATCTGTTATCTTTAGATATGATACAGAACGCTGAAATTTAGTGACAATGCATTGTGTTTAAGGAAAATGTGACTTTTTTTATGGAACATGTTTTTACCGTCATCCTGTGTCTACACAGTTACATCAGTGAATTTACTAATATGAAGTTACACTGTACGGACGAAAAGTAACGTAAATAATTGACCGATTTGAAAAGGAGGGCTCACCTTTCAGGATTGGTGCGAGATCACAAACTTAAACTTCCCCACCATTTGTATTTTGTAAACTTGAATGGCTTGAAATTTCGTATTTTATGATAGGTTTCCTCCCATTGTTTTTAATGGGTCGTTTGGAACAACCTTTTCAGTGTTCTTAGTTTTGTGAGAAATGGTTATGAGCTTCAGTCGCAATTGTATTTTGAACTGCATACTGATGATAGACACGTTTTACTTTTGACCCCCAATAAATCTAGAGACCTCAATCCCAAGGATTATTTCGATTATCCTATTGTGTAATGTTAGGGTCGCAGCTGATGGAAAATTTACCAGATTAGGATGTTCCTTGTTTAAAAATACCCTATGTGAATGTCGTTGTAGAAATTGATTGTTTAATGGAAGAGTTTTATATGAAGTCACCACTTATCACCACACTGGCCTCATGACAATATCCTAGCATATGTAGTTAATGCGATACGGGGAAAAACAGACGGAGAGAAACCTTTTGTAATTAAGCAAATAACCATCGACTACGGGGGTGATGGTAAGCAAATAATCAACGTTGGTAAAGGTGATGGGACAAACTATCACTTCTGAGACGATCTGGATGTAGCGAAGCTGAGGAAAGATAGCGTATACATTCGGATCGCCGAGGAAGTGATAGTTTGTCTCATTGCCTGAAACCAAAAGTTGATTATTTGCTTTATATTCCAAATCGGAAACTAGAAACAAAAAGGATTGATATTTCTCAAAAAAACAACAACATATGGGCCCGAATATGGAATACGCGCCCGACCAACACCTGGGTGCGCATCACCAGGGGCGTCGACGTTCGATGCGCGCGCGTGCGCGTTAGCGTACATTGATGTTGCGTATTGCGCGCGCGAAATACGCGCGCTGCCGAGATGGTGTTAGTACTTTTTTGTTTCGCTAATCTCTTCAGTACACACAGTCCTAATGCGTCAATTATCAACATTTTGAGTACGCGCGAAATAAAAGTGCGTTACACTCGGACTATCAATTGACTATCTATCGAGTGTAACGAGCTTTTCTTCTCGAGTGATCTGATGGGAAAACTACGCTTTATCACATGATCAACTCTTGGCCAATCCTATAGCAAGATTCTTAGTATGTGGAATATAATACAATATAACATCGCCGAGGTGATCGGCGAGGTGTTTATCAGGCCGAGCCGAAGGCGAGGGCTGATAGTCACCTCAAGGGTCACCAAGGCGATGTTAGATTGTATCCTCGCCCGAGAAATAGGAGATGATTATTTTCTTTATATCCCACATCGATCGAATAACTGGGATTTTATTATAAGAAATCATAGACCATATCATTCACACCGAAAATTCTTACGTCAAAAATAAATCGCGCTGAATATAACGTAACTTAGATCCAACGTAGACTAACGTTAGATTCAACGTTTACCGTGACAACCCACACGCTTCGCGTGCATGAAGGCTGGCCACTGAGGCTGGCACAGTACTACAAACAACCACGGCGATCGAACGAAAGAGAATACGGTAGGCCTAACACTCCAACAGGCCTACCGAACAAAGAGTCATCTTAAAACAATCGCGTACCGAACGTACGTATTTAGAAGGCAAAACGTAATTTTCTTATTTTGTTGGTACTCACACACATGGCAGACAGACGAATTGGAAGTTGAATCTGTAGTTCGAACTGTTACTGTTAGCACCTTCCAGAAGGTCGTTTTAATTCTTCATTAACTGTGAAACCGGATTTGAAATCAAGGAGGGTCTTTAGACTTCAGCTGACTTCAAGTCTTGCAGACGACGAGACTCCGAGACGAGACAGCCATAGTCACACCTTTTCCCCGAAAGGACCAAGAGGTTAGAGCATGACTAGGGTCCAAGACTTATCAAAGTCCATGAAGTTCTGGATAAACAGAAACTATTAGGTTCAATCTAGATTCTAAAGTCTAACTACAAATTCCACCTATGACTTTGCACTTTCGACACCCGGCTTGCATCGCGCTTGACACACTCGGTGCAGCTGCAGCTAGCTAGCTAGCGCCTCGATCGATCGATAGCACAGTACGTGAACGATTGACACGCGACGCATAAAGAATTATCTGTTTGTGGTTTGACCGCCCTGCGCGCGGCGCTTCGCTAGCCAGCGCAACACGCACTGCACGCACTGGACTGCCCTGCTCGCTTTGTAGAGTAGAAGACCTTGCAACGCGCGGCGCGTAGGCATGATCCGTGGTTGATAAAATGCGAGCGATGCCATTACCCGGGGGGCGTCAATTTTTTGTGCGGCGTAGATTTGGGTAAAAAGTCTCGAAGATAGACTATAATTTTCGTGACGTTTTGTGACGAAATGTTATCAATACGCACGGTAACACGGTCCCCCGAACCACGGGGAAATCAATTTTTTTTAGTTCTGCCGCGAGAGATTTCAAATAGCATTAGGTTTGCATAGGTAAACCGGCTGAAATCGAGCTCCGTCCGCGTAGAAATTAACACACGAAATTACGAAGAATCGGACAAAATTTAACAAAATTTTAGGGAATAAAGGTCTATCCTGAAAAGGACTGGACCTCAGAGTACTCACGGTTACGACGGTATCGTCAGTCACTGGGTAAATATCGTAATTTCTTCTCATTAGTTCTGGCGACGTAGTCGTAGCTCACACAAGCTTCGCACTGACCCAATTCCAATGTGTAAACCACGTAGCAGAAGCGAGACACAATCATCCAGCGGATCGTAAATCTTGAGGTTGCCGTAGACTAAATAAACCTAATTTGATGATTTTCGAGTCATTATTACGTCCGTAGTTATCCTGACATCGCCTAGATGCCCTTGTACGATACGGGTCGTACGGGTTTTGTTGCTGAAACTCCCCCAAACTCCAGTTAGTACGAGTCAGCACCTGGCTCACGTAAACCGCAATCAAACTTTACGAAAAATGGCTAAGTCAGGGATTCTTTACGCGCAGTGCACCCCGTTCGCCACGTACACTGCAATGCAATAAGAAGGCCCGCGCGCCGAGCGCGTTCCTGATCTTGTTGTTTACTGATCTTGCGTCGCTCGATTTCCCGATCGTTCCCTATCGTTCTGAAAATAGTTCCGTTTTCCTTGGATTTTTCCTTTTTTTTGTTTTATACGAAATAAAGGAGGATTTAGTGGTTCTTTTTAAAAAAACAACCTACAGATTTCTGTAGGTTACAAAACTAATTTTTGACGACGAATCCGATTTTTGCACTCCCGAGCTCCCAAACGCGCTCCATAGCGATTCGAGGCCTTTGGCCTCGAATCGCTATATATAAGAGACATCCTTAATGACTAGTCTGATATTCAGGCTGCATTCATAAGCTTCTGCCCATAGACTTAACATGTGCCATACCCAAATCTGTCCGCCACAAAAATTAAAGCACGTGGGGGGGGGGGGACGGTCGCTCTCCACACGCCTGCCTACGCACCCGCATCCAGAATAAAGCGTGTCGCTAAAGGGTCCCTTTTCCAGCGCTCGTGGACGTCGTCCGACGTCTTTTGGAAAAAAAAGGGTAGCTTTTTCTGATCCACCGTTCGCTGGCAATTTTCGCCACCTTAGTGGTTAGCCTCTCACATGCATTTAATAGGGTTAACTATTTGTTAATGTTAGAATTACGCCAATTTAGGAGTGCAAAGTTTAATTGTGGATCGTGATAAAATCTCCAAATGACGTTGATAATTAGAGAGAATTATTATAGAAATTGTTAGCTGAACCATACTTCGGGTTGAATCGCAATGCTACAAATATTGTTTAGATTGAAAGCGACAATTGGGTAGGTATCAAATAAGTGATTTCCTGTTTACGCCATTTAAGGTATCAACATTAGTGGAATTCACTTGTTCACGCCAATTTAGTAATGATTGTTGGCGTGATCAGAATACAGTGGATTCCTGGGAGTTTCAACGCCACTTTAGTGTTAGCTTTTACTAAGATATGTTACGCCATTTAGGGTTGCAAATTTAGGTTGATGTGGTTACGCCGTTATAGGGTCTCATTTTGAGGCTTGTTGGGACACGGTATGGGAGACAGGCCGTGTGAAGAGCGACCCCGCCGCCCCCCCCCCTGCGTCGCCGGAGTTATACGATTTATATAATTTCGCAGGTGGTAAAAGTGCGTTGCCCCTGAAAAAGTGCTAACGAAAAAGTATATCACATAGTGATAGTACTTTGGTGCAAACGTTGGGAGAAAATGTATCTCGGTCACGAGTGCCAAATTCAAGAATCTCATTGGGCAAACATACTTATTTGGGATAAAAATATTATGGTGTTAGATATTGTTGACGGAATTATATCTTGAACATATCATAGCGCCATCACATAAAATCATAACCTCTCTCAGCACCAGGTGTCACTGTCCAATAAGTCAACTAGGTATAATTCTCCTTCGCCTTTCCAGGCCTATAAACTAATGATCCACTAACATACAAAAACTTGTTGTCAATCAGAATATCAATGATCTTCTTCAAATGGATACTGGAAAAAAATGTAGAATCGAAGTAGGAAGTATTTCAAAGGCTTTTCACAAAGTAATTCTATAATGAATATTGTTATACAGAAAGTTAGAATGTACGTTATTAATTGTTGGTTAAATATTTTCCAGTGAGTAGACCTAGTTACATCTAATTTCTAACCGAACCGAACTTTATTTATATTACCGTGACCCATGAAATCATAAAATTGAATGTCGCAAAAAATGGCTCTTTTTACAAACCAGTGATGAGTGGTTTAAGTTGAGCGTTTAGTTTGTTGCATGTCAGTTAGTTTCATGCATTTGCTGTTCTGAAGTAATGGTATATTTTGTAGTACCTACTTGACTAATGCTAACATGTGGTAATTGGCTATAATA
>JZLH01S0600812.1:12223-27223 GCA_001188425.1 Eucidaris tribuloides
ATGGGGTGGGGAGTACGATGAAGGCTTGAATGGAAATGATGCACTTCAACAGAGATTGATTTGAATGATTTCCGCTCCGTGTAAACAAACCTGAGAATCTATCCTATAAGTGAAATGTGGCTTTACCTCCCGTAAATAGTGTATACAATTTCATTAATTATGGAAATAACATATCCAAGATTAATAAAATGCCATCTGTCTCGTACCTGCAATATGTCTTTTTTTAATTCGGTTTATCTCTCTAAGACAGAAGGCATTCGTATTTTCGTCTACACATGACATAAACGAATAACCGCAGTGATTTGAACAAAAAAATTCTATACCATCCTTAATGTAACATAATCACCGAAGCCTTGAGATGACTATAAAGAAAAAAGAAAGAAGGGACAAATGAAACGATACATGCTTTTGGATGAGCGACGAAATGCCAAGCAGAATCCAGATTCCATGCAATGATGTTACATGACTTAAAGGCGAGTGGATCTCATTTTGAAAACAGTCCCGCGCAGTACATGAAAAGATTATCCTGGCCGTAGCCTATTGATGAAGGGTGTGTGGTTGGAAATCTGGGGTCAGTAATACCTGGAATTTGAAAAATCGAAAATAAATAGGATAGCGTTAGTGTACTTCTATGGTAGGAATTGTTTTCATCGCGAGAAAAATTCAAATCAAGAATGTCTAACGGTCACTATAATTCCACTAAACGAGTTCCACTTCTTATTTGCTAAAGGTTCCCAGATGGATTTTCTTCTAAATGCGATTGTATTATACAATGTTTAAGTTTCTAGGCATGCAAAGAGATCCCGCCTTAAGGCGGCTACAGCTTCGGTTGGTTGCTTTAAAAAAAGAAAAAAATGGGACACTCCGGTTGCCGTGGTTTGCTTTCCGATAGCGTTTCTGTCCAGCTTAGGCCGGTGTGTGCGAGTTTGTCTGTTTATTTGTGATTACCGTGCGCACGGCTACGCGAATTTCTAGAACTTGTTCGTCTAACTTTATACAGTATTGAGCTCTCATGCACCCATTACACTGTAGCGACACGCACGACGTAGCATAATAGCGGCAAAATAGTGAATCATGGTAACCAAAGTTGTAAGGAAGCCAAATTTGTAGATAAAGCTAATTAACCGTAGACTTAACTTAAAAACAAGTAATCATAGATGTTGCATAGTGTATGATATTGTAGCACGTCAAATATAAATGAGTTGAATGAGTTGATGGACAAATAGCGTATTTTGCGTCCAACAAAGTCGGAGATGCATTGAGTGTATGAGAGTAATAATATGCCGGGAGAGAATTACACAATCGATTCGCATAAATATTGAATTTGTGTAATGGTGTTGAACTTGTGATTCGATATGCGTTTAATTGCTTTAAAGCCCCCTCGAATACATGTACAGATCCAACAAGACCAACATAACAAGTACCGGACACTGTTACACGACAGGTATTTTCCTCCCACCAATAAACAGGAATCGTCAAAGCAAACAAGAATGTACTATTTGTTCGTATATCCATCGACTCTAAAATAAAATTCATTGCTTCACTGTTGTTAATGAAATGATAGTGTGAAAGGGAAGTCATAAAAGTTAGCAGGCGATAATTGAAAAGTAAGAATTGATATTCATCGAGGATAGATTATCGACTTCTACCATCACAACTGTTCAGAAAACGACACAAGTAAAAATTTAGCGAACGTACAGCCGCTCAGTATATCAGGGACACTCCAGAAATCAAGATTCCAAGTTATTACGCCGCTCAAATCTTGGCTCGTGTAATGAGTTAAAATACATTCGATGAGTATTGAAATTTTACTTAACAGTTTAGTTTATTCATTTACGACGAGATATCCGCCGGATTCCAAGGATTCCCGCAAAGATAGGTGGTGTGCAATCTGCGTAAATCACCTAAAAATATGCGTTAAATGCGTTGGATAACAAAAAAACTAGTATCAGCCAAGAAGTTTCGTAAATGAAACACATTTCAGAATCAAAATACAGGACAGCCAATTACGACTGAAAACAAACGCTGTTGGAGGTATTGTTAATCCTAAATTTAAGTCGTGCATTCACTGTCACTAGCGTAATTCCATAAAGCTAATTATAAAAAAAAGAGCAATGACGTATAAATTAACAAAATATCACAATTATTTTAGATATACAATATTATAACTTTGAGGAACTAAAAAAGCAGGTTAAAAGTACTTCTGTATGTGTTGATTCATCAACTTCACGTTTCATATAGTAATTGAAGTACATAACGTTTTCCAAACTTTCAGAAAGATTAATAATGCCATTTTACTGAATTCGTGAAAAAAAAAAAAGAAAAGATACGTACATATTCAACACGCAATATAAACCGACTACTCTTTGTCTGAGTGATATCATTAATCGCAGACATTTTAATGGAATTATTTGTCGCATAGCAAATAAGTGAGATTCGATGACAGGTATATTGATGGAAAGTGACACTTATGCTGAAGAGTTTTGGCTTCAGACATATATAAACTGATGCCATATTCATTTATCAAACAGGTGACGATAAATGTCATGTCTATTTCCGTTTGAGACAAGTAAAAGGACATTTTATATCGCGACGAATCGGCTGACATATTTTTACTGGATTTTTGCGATTAGCGACATTACTTGGTAAATAATTATCTCTTTATGCGATTAGAGGAAATAATAATAATCTGAATTTACAAAGAAATTCAAACAAAACATTAAAGATTAATGATGGGTCGAACTACTAATCGATTATTATTTTTCAAAAAGATAATCAAATATGGAAATCTTTATGAACATACAAACTTATAAAACTTATCTCAGACACTATATAATACTTATGCCATCATTAATTTATCATATAGTGACCACAATGTTCTCCGTCATTTCATTGGCAGACAGTAAAGAACATTTTAATCACCGCAACGACAGAATAGGCTGACGAGGAGAGAGATAACGATTTTTAATTTTGAATAGCACAATATCTCGTAAATCAATGATCTCTTGTATTGTCAATAAAGAATAAAACAATATATAATGTTAGGAATTTACAAAAGAATTCCAAACAAACTTAAAAGATGTATTTGATGTCGAAGCGCTACACGATTTATTATTTAAAAGGAATGATCTTCATCTCTGGCAATTTCGAAAGGCTTATCTTTTGACACCGGTCTTTAATTAACAGGACGTTAACCTCAGGAAAACCTCTAATAAAAAGGCGTTTGGTGTAAATCCTCTAAGAGAAACAGGTAACATTAATTGCCGCGTTTATAAAAAAATAATTTGATTTATCATTAATGGCTCTTAACAAAATGAAAGAACGGATAAATAGGTGACAAGTGATGTGATTACACGTGCAATTAAAGCCAATGTTTCCAACTAAAAAGGCACTTCCAAATGCTAACTCCCTTTTGCTTCAGAGCATAGTAAACTAACGCCATTTTATCACGCGGCCGCCCATTTCATGCTCCTGATGCTCCGATAAAATGTGCATATCTCTGCATGTTGAGTCAAATGTAATGATCGTGAATGTTTTACTTGGTGGAAAAGTGGTATGTCAAACGACTCAAGCCCTTTTATTTTCAACAGTCACACATCCAAGATATCCGGCATGAGCGTAAGATTTCGACTATAGCCGGCACGCAGTCGTTATTTCCATTCGCTCGCTAAGTCTACAGTCTCATAATTAATTAATCACTTAAGATTAATGATAATAAACTTAAACATCGGTACGGCAGGTCGAATCTGTGCGTCTGCGGGGAAACGCATGACGTCAAGTTTGGTCCAGGTCCCTCTCTGGCATATCCATGATTTCCTTTAGTATTGCATGCCTTGTAACAAACCACTTGCTTTGATAAATGCTTGCTTTTACGTCCAAGGTTATCATGAACAAGTGCTCAATTTAGATGCATTGTCCGAATCGAAAGGCTTATTTCTGTATTACTAATACATGCAGTCGTCATATTCAACGGGTATATACCTTACGCACGCTGTGGAATATCTTGTAGTTAGTGATTTATAGCCATAAGTAGGACTGATTGAGGAATAAATTTTATCATACCTGTGAATGTGCCAAATATTATTTAAGAGGAAGACAAATGAGAAAAGCGTCAACCTTTAGGCTTATGGTGCATAACCTATACAAATTAAACGGGTCAAAGTTAGAAATTAAGTGAATATAAAATTGATTAATTACACGATTATCTTTATGACTTTCATATTCTTATATATGTTTCATTGATAATTTTTGTTATCAGAATACATGAAAAAATATTGTTCTTTTTGTGGGATGCAAAAGCAGCACCAGAATCTTTGATGTTCTCGCTGATATAGCACATGAAAATACAAACAAAGAAACGAATTGATCCCTGCAGTGTCCCAAAAGACAATAACACATTATGTCTTTCTAACATCTGAATTGTAAATTATAAAAAGTGAGACAAATAAATACAATTTGTTCTTTTCTTATTAAAGAACGGGCATTCTACAAAAAAAACAACGAATAAACAAAAAAAAAAAAAAACAAAAAAACAACAACAACAACTTTGCCTTGATATCTAGACACCGAAAACAAAATATCAAATGTCAATTTTATGAAATATTAACATATCAAAAATGTGACAGAATAAAGGAATTAATATTCGGCAAATGAAAGACCGAAATGCAATCAGCTAATTATTTCAAACAGACACAATTGGAATGAAATGAATAGAAAAGGGTAAATTAAGATTTTGTAAAAGTCAATACAAATTACATACGATGATTAAAAGCTCTCGCTAATATTTTTTGCAAATTCACAATACATCTAAGTTTAGAGTCGGATAATTGAAATAGTCCCATACATATACAGCATTTTTTTTTAAAACAATGTGGTAATTGAGACAAAAATATAGTCAGCTCCAACATGACAACACTTTTTGCTATCACTTTAAATGTAAAGCATGATGACCTAAATTAATAAGCCTGTCGATAATCTCATCGCAATATAATTACTGGTTCATTCCTGTAGAGATGTTGGTGGTTGCTCTCTTTACAGAGTATAGTATGGGTTGTGTTGTGTCTTGAAATTGTTTATGGATCTTTTGAATAACACCCTGTTTATAGATAAACGAAAAAGGAAAAGAGAATTAGTATTGCTTGCGTATCTGACAGAGAAAGCCCTGGGTTGTAAGCGGGTGCAAACATCAGCGAGGAATCGGGCTTTAAAAATCTTTTTTCATTTGTTTTTACGCCTATTATATATAAAAAAAATCATGTACAATAAATAAGGCAGGAAATAATGTGGAATTTTGAAAAAACAGTGGAAATAATGGCATAAATGATAACATACACGTATACATGTACATAAACGACACGTGCAAACTGCTGGCACTGCGTACACACACCACAACATACAACACACAAAACAACACAACACACACAACACACACACAACACACCACACACAACACAACACCACACACACACACAAGCATGTGTAGTGTGTGTTGTTGTTAGTGTGTGTGTGTGTGTGGTGTGTGTGTGTGTGTGTGTGTGTGTGTGTGTGTGTGTGTGTGTGTGTGTGTGTGTGTGTGTGTGTGTGTGTGTGTGTGTGTGTGTGTGTGTGTGTGTGTGTGTGTGTGTGTGTGTGTGTACGAGTGCCAGCAGGTTTGCACGTGTCGTTGTATGTACATGTATACGTGTATGTGTATCTATGCCCGATTATTTCCACTGTGTTCTTTCAAAATTCACACATTATTTCCTTGCCTTATTTATTGTACATGATTTTTTTTATATAATAGGGTAAAAACAAATGAAAAAAGATTTTTAAGAGCCCGATTCCTCGCTGATGTTTGACACCCTTACCAACCCCAGGGCTTTCTCTGTCAGATACGACAAGCAATACTGAATTCTCTTTTCTTTTTCGTTTATTAAACAGGTGTTATTCAAGATCCATAAACATTTAAGACCACAACACAACCCCATATCTGTAAAGAGAGCACCACCAACATCTCTACAGAAAGAACCAGTAATTATATTCGAGAGAATTATCGACAGGTATGTAATTAGTCATCATGGCTTGTACATTTGACAGTGATAGCAAAAAGTGGTGTCATGTTGGACGCTGACCATATTTTGTCTTAATTACCACATTGTTTTAAAAAAAAATTGGTATATGTTGGACTATTTCATTATCCGACTCTTAAAATTAAATGTATTGTGAATTTGCAAAAAATTATTAGCGAGAGCTTTTAATCATCGGTATGTAATTTGTATTGACATTTGACAAAATCTTAATTTACCCTTTTCTATTCATTTCATTTCCAATTTGTGTCTGTTTGAAATAATTAGCTGATTGCATTTCGGTCTTTCATTATGCCGAAATTATTCCTTTATTCTGTCACATTTTTTGATATGTTTATATTTCATAAAATTGACATTTGATATTTTTGTTTTCGGGTGTCTAGATATCAAGGCAAAGTTGTTGTTGTTGTTTTTTTTTTGCTTTTTTTTTTTTTGTTTATTCGGTTTTTTTTTGTAGAATGCCCGTTCTTTAATAAAGAGAAAGGAACAAATTGTGATTTATTTGTCTCACTTTTATAATTTACAATTCAGATGTTAAGAAAGACATAATGTGTTATTGTCTTTTGGGACACTGCAGGGATCGATTGTTTCTTTGTTTGTATTTTCATGTGCTATATGCAGAGAACATCAAAGATTCTGGTGCTGCTTTTGCATCGCCACAAAAAGAACAATATTTTTTCTGTATTCTGATAACAAAAATTATCAATGAAACATAATATAAGAATATGAAAGTCATAAAGACAATCGTGTAAATTAATCAATTTTATATTCACTTAATTTCTAACTTTGACCCGTTTTAATTTGTATAGGTTATGCCACCAGTAAGCCTAAAGGTTGACCTTTTCTCATTTGTCTTCCTCTTAAATAATATTGGCCACCATTCACAGGTAATGATAAAATTTATTCCTCAATCAGTCCGTACTTATGGCTATAAATCACTAACTACAAGATATTCCACACACGTGCGTAAGGTATATACCCGTATGAATATGACGACTGCATGTATTATAATACAGAAATACGCCTTTCCGATTCGGAAATGCATCTAAATTGAGCACTTGTTCATTGATAACCTTGGACGTAAAAGCAACATTTATCAAAAGCAAGTGGTTTGGTTACAAGGCATGCAATACTGAAGGGAAATCACGGATATGCACAGAGCGCAGGGACCTGGACCAAACTTGACGTCATGCTTTTCCCCGCAGACGCACGAGATTCGACCTGCCGTACCGAATGTTTAAAATGTTTATTATCATTAAATCTTAAGTATTAAATTAATTATGAGACTGTGGACTTAGCGAGCGAATGGAAATAACGACTGCGTGCCGGCTATAGTCGAAATCTTATAACGCTCATGCCGGATATCTTGGATGTGGTGACTGTTGAAAATAAAACGAGGTTGAGGTCGTTTGACATACCACTTTTCCACCACTGAAGAACTTCGATCATTACAATTTAGACATCAACATGCAGATGATGCACATTTTATCAGGAGCATCAGGAGCATGAAATGGGCGCCCGGCTGATAAAATGGCGTTAGTTTACTATGCTCTGAGCAAAAGGGAGTTAGCATTGAAGTGCCTTTTAGTTGGAAACCATTGGTTTATTGCACGTGTAATCAATCACTTGTCACCTATTTAATCCTTCTGTCAGTTTGTTAAGAGCAATTAATGATAAATCAAATTATCTTTTTATAAACGGGGCAATTTAATGTTAACGCTTTTCTGCTTAGAGCATTTACACCAACGCCCTTTTGTATTGAGAGGTTTTCCTGAGGTTGAACGTGCTGTTAATTAAATGACCGGTGTCAAAAGGATACCTTTCGAAATTTGCCAGAGATTGAGATCATTCATTTTGAAAATAATAAATCGTGTAGTAGCTTCGACGATCAGATACATCTTTAATGTTTTGTTTGAATTTCTTTTGTAAATTCCTGAATATTATGTTTATTTCCTCTAATTGCAATACAAGAGATAATGATTAGCAGAGTAATAGTGGCTAATTCAAAATATAAAATGCGTTTATCGCAAGAAATGCCAGTAAATACGTCAGCCTGATTCGTCGGCGGTGATAAAATGTCTTTACTTGTCTGCAAATGAAATGACGGAGACATTGTGGTCACCTATAGTGGATAAATGAATGATGGCATAAGTTTATATAGTGTCTGAAGATAAGTTTATAAGTTTGTATAGTGTCTAAAGATTTCCAATATTTGATTATTCATTTTGAAAAATAATAAATCGTGTAGTAGCTTCGACGATCAGTTACATCTTTAATGTTTTGTTTGAATTTCTTTGGTAAATTCCAGAGTATTATATTTCCTCTAATCGCAATACAAGAGATAATGATTACCAAAGTAATGGTCGCTAATTCGCAAGAAATGCCAGTAAATATGTCAGCCCGATTCGTCGGCGATGATAAAATGTCTTTACTTGTCTGCAAACGAAATAGACGATGACATTATGGTCACCTAGTTGATAAATGAATGATGGCATCAGTTTATATAGTGTCTGAAGCAAAGCCTCTTAGCGATAAGTCACTCAGTCAATTACCTGTCCATTCGATATTTCTCACTGATTTGCATGGACAAATAGATTCCATTAAAATGTCTGGATTAATGATATCACTCAGACAAAAAGAGGTATCGGTTTATATTGCCCGTGGTGAATTGTACGTATCTTTTCTTTTCTTTTTTCCACGAATTTCAGTAAAATGGCATTTAATCTTTCTGAAAAGTTTGGAAAAGCGTTTTGTACATCCAATATACTTATATAAATCTTGAGTTGATAAATCAACAGACTATACATTTAACCTTCTTTTTAGTTCACTCAAAAGTTATAAAATGTAATATATCTAAAATAATTGTGGTATATTGTGTTAATTTATACGTCATTGCCTTGTTTTATAATTGTGTTTACGCAATGTGTTAATGTGTAGCACGTGTACAGTGTACGATGGTATCGGCCTGAGGTGTACGCCAGGTTCCCCAAACTGGATTGTGAATACGAGTATTTTAAAAAGGCACAATGTCAGTGACTGAAATTACATGTCTTTTGTCATCTTTATGTTTATATATATGTAATGTTTGCACAAATATCCAAACACTGATCGGTAGCAATGCACGTACCGTACACCACACTCAAGCAAAATGCAGTGGAATGCACCATAATTAGCTGTATGGAATTACGCTAGTGAAGTGCCACGGAACAATTGAACAATCCGCAACAGCCGTTTGTTTTCAGTCAGTAATGTTGTCTGTGTTTAATATCTGAAATGTGTTATCGGAATTTACGAACTTCATTGGCTGGTACCCTAGGGTTTTTTGTTGTCACGATCTTACGCGATATTTTTACGGCTGATTTACGCGGAGTACAAACTATCTTTGGCGGGAATCCCAGTGGAATGCGGCGGATGATCTGTTCGTAATGAGTAAATACACTCGTAAGGTAGATCTCAATGCTCATCGGAAATGTACTTTTAACTCGCTTACACAAGCCCAGATGGAGGCGGGCAGTAAGAACTTAGAATCTTGATTTCTGGAGATGTCCCTGATGATACGAGAGGCTGTCACGTTCGTCAAATTTACTGTGTCGTTTTCTGGAACAGTTGTTGATGGTAGAGTCGATAATGGTTCCCTAAGAATGGAATATTAATTCTGTACTTTTCAATGCCGCCTGTTAATCTGTATGGACTTCCCCTTTCACACTATAGTGTTCATTAGCAAGCACGTGAAGGCATGAATTTTATTTAGAGTCGATGGATATACGACCAAATAGTACATTCGTGTTTGCTTTGACGAATTCCTGTTTATGCGTGGGAGGGAAAATACCTGTGTGTATAGTTGTACTTGTTATGTGGCTGTGTGGCTGCTGCTACATGTATTCGGGGGTAAAGCAATATAACGCATATCCATCACAAGTTCAAACCATTACACAAATCAATATTTAGCGATCGATTTTCTAATTCTCCCTCCCGGCATGATTATACCATCTCATGCACTCAATAGCATCTGCCGACTTTGTTGGACGGCAAAATACGCTATGTGTCCATCAACTCATACAACTCATATAATATTTGACGTGCTAGCAAATATCAATAACACTATGCAAATCTCTGATTACCTGTGTATTTCAAGCCAAGTTTACGGTTAATAGCTTTATCGTACAAACTTTGGGCTTCCTCAATTCTGGTTACCATGATCATATTTCGCAGTATTATGCGAAGTCGCTAGTGTGTCGCTACAGTGTATGAGCGTGCATGGAGCTACATTTATAAAGTAAGAGCAAGTTTCAGAAATCGGGTAGTAAACAGAAAACTCGGCACACACCGGTTAACCGGGCAGAAACCGGCTATCCGGAAAGCAGACCAGGCAACCCGAGTATCCCATTTTTTTCTTTTTTAAAGCGACCAATCGGAAAGTGTAAACCCGCCTTAAAGGCAGGGCATATCTTTTGCATGCCTAAAAACTAACATTGTGTAAATACAATGGCATTTAGAAGAAAATGCCATCTGGGAACCTTTAGCAAAATATAGAAGCTGGAAACTCAGTTTTAGTGGAATTATAGTGACCGTTAGACTCTGATTTGAATTTTTTTCTTGCGAGGAAAAAATTCCTACCATAGAACGTACACAAACGGCTATTGATTTATTTTCGCATTTTTCAAATTCCAGGTAATTACTGACCCCCAGATTTCACACACACACATGACCTTCATCAATAGGCTAAGGGCATGGGTTATCTTTTCCTGGTCTGCGGGGATGTTTGCAAATGAGATCCACTGCCTTTAAGGTATGTAAACATCATGATGGAATACTTGGATTCTGTTGGACATTTCGTCGGTCATCAAAAATGTATTGTTTCATTTGTCGCTTCATTTTTTTCCCTTTATAGTTATCTCAAGGCTGTCGTGATTATGTACGTTTAAGGAGTTGATATAGAATTTTTTTGTTCAAATCCACTGGGTATGTTTATTCGTTATGTTCATGTGTGATACAATGCATTCATGTCTGAGGATAACGCGAATAAAAAAAAATACATATGATGTAATACAAGAAATAGCATTACAAATCAGGAATGTTTTCGCATATGAAGAAATTTACAGTTATATTTCACGGGGTATAGCCACATCACTTGACGGGAAACATTCAATCAATCCGGCTGAAGGCACATTCCATCAGCCTCATCGTACCCACCATGTTTTGACTGTCTTACCGTAACATGAGCCACACATCGCCTCCTTTGCTAAAGGGCGGGATCATATTTCTATGGTGGCCATTATAACTCTGCTGTTTTTCAGTACGTTTCAAAGCAGAGGGTTTTTATCAGTCCCCACCGTAAATAGTACACGCAGTTCTACGATTGTCTCCCGAATGGATGTCAAACTTTTGCCAAAGTTTTGATTGTTGCGTTAAGGTTTTAATTGATCGTCAGATTGTTAATATCAATGATCAATTTTGTCCACTTATAATGTCCGTATATCTGTAAATATGATAAACCTGGCGCCTGAGATACACTATTCATTCTTATTTCCCCCCCCCCAAAAAAAAAACATGCCAAGTTGCTTCGAAAATAAAATGAGTCTTCAGCAAATTTTCGAAGTGTAAAGTAGGTTATTGATAATATCACATTTACGATGGGATTCATTTTACACAGACCGTTTAACATGAGAGGAGATCGGGCCCATGTGATGTGTGCATGGGATGTGAAGCAGGTTGGTGTTCTATGAGCGTAGCTGCCTCAGTGGTGCCTGGATGTGTATCAGGGTCTGGATGTGTGCCAATGTTGTGCCATGTACAGAGTTTGGTAGACTTGTCGTCAAAATTGAAGTCATTCTATTTGTTTGTTTGGGTTTTTTTTGTCTCTACATATCACCGCACTTTTCTTAAAATATCGCGTGCTTTCAAAGTTAATTCTGGCGCATGGGTATAGTGTTTGCATAGCTTTTGAGGTCGAGGGTATGTGTAGTCTTATATCATATTTTTGAAAATGCATTGAACGCAAGTAATTTACTTATACTTGATACCCAACATCAAATGAGCTGTAGTACGTTTCCTGTCTGCTGATTGATTCACGTCAGCTTTCAGAAGAGCATGAAAGACACGGAGACACAAAATAAAAAATAAATTCATTTATTTATTGGGATAAAAACGATTGTTTTGACTATGATATCATTCACATCATTGCACACACGCTGGTTATTATACACTGTATAACTACTACTACAACAACAAGAACAACAGCTACTACTACTTCTACCACTACGTCTACTACTACTACTACTACTACAACTACTACTACTACTACCACTACTACTACTTCTACTACTACTACTACTACTACTACTACTACTACTACTACTACCACTACTACTACTACTACTACCACCACTACTACTACTACTACTACTACTACTACTACTACAACAACAACTACTACTACCACCACTACTACTACTACTACTACTACTACTACTATTACAACAACAACTACTACTAGTACTACTACTACGTCTACTACTACTATACTACTAAGTAGGTAAAGTAAAGGTAAAGTCTTCGTTTATAAATACCATCCCTATACTCAAAAGTATTGCAACATAACGCATGCATTTTGGGTTGAGGGGGTCTTTCTATAATGATGTTCTAATGAAGTTTATTTTTGGAAAATAACAAGTTAGTTGAAAAAAAAATCAGTGAATATGTTTTTTCCTTTCTTCTCCAAGGCGGAGTGATTATCCACGACAGAGGGAATGGAACATAAAATTTAACATTATTTTTCGCCTCCCTGTAGGGGTGGGGTGTTAATTCACACTAGCATCGTAATTCGGCTTCATATTTCCCGTGAAACGGTTTTAATGGTTTGGAAAGACTTCCAACAAATCAAAAAATGTCAATATATTCCTCTGAAGTGGTCTCAGAAAAGAGACCACGCCCCGCGAAGAAGAAAGCGCCTCCTATCTTCATAAGACAGTGGTAAGGAGGGTAAGGCTACAAATTAAAGATGGTGGCCTTCTTTCCACGTCATTATATCCAATGTACCGAAAATTCGCGTGGCAGTAAATTTTAGGATGTTTGCAATAGTAAATCGCCTTTAGAATTAAGAAAGAATAATAATTTATAACTTGAAGAGGTCTTGTCTAAAGTATGTTGCAGATCCTCCGTACCACTGTCTTATGAAGATAGGGGGCGCTTTCTTCTTCACCGGATGTAGTCTTTTTTCTGAGACCGCGTCAGAGTAACATATTCGCATTTTCTGTTTGTTGGAAGTCTTTCCACACCATCAAAACTGTTTCACTGAAAATATGAAACCAAATTACGATGCTAATGGGAATTAACACCCCACCCCTATAGGGAGGCGAAAAAATTAAATTTTATGTTCCAGCCCCTCTGCCGTGGGTGCGCCTGCATTTGATAATCCCTCCGCCTTGGAGAAGAAAGGAGAAAGAATATTCATTGATTTGCTTTCAGATAACTTGTTATTTTCTAATAGTTTACTTGATTAGGACATAATTATAGAAAGACCCCTTCATCTCAAAATTCATGCATTAAAGTGTAGGCTGATATACTTTTGAGTAGGGAGGGTAGGATCAAACTCATAGGGATAAACACAATTTATCATTTGGGCTTCAAGCGTCTCTTTACCAAAGTACTTTCTCTCAAAGTAAATTCACCCTTCGTCACTTTTCTTTAGATTCACATACCTTTTGATGGACCGGTCTCTTAGGCATGCTGCATGCATATGAGGGTATCAAGGTAAATCTGTAAAAATACACTCCCTTATCACATACTAATCGGTGTCGCCAGGATGATCCGTGGCTTTTAGGGTGTATTTCACGAGCCGCAATATTTGTTTATATTTCAGAAGAAAAAGGTAAATGTGAGAAGACTAGGGAAATCCTCGTGGCTTATTCCGCTATAAGTCACCATAAACATACTTTGATGAATAGCTGTATGAACGGAGGGGAGCGGAGGGTGGGATGGCATCTAAGACTGATCAGGCAATATCATAGAGAGAAACGTGAAAATGATATTTAGTGTGACAGGACTTCCTACTTCTACACATTTTTAATTTCGTTTATTGTCTACATACGTAAAATCATATTAAGTTTAATTAATACTCTATATATTTTATCAATGATGTTTGGATAACGTAAAAGTCATACATTGCGATAAGTTTTTACACAGTTTTCTTCCTAAATTTAACAATATGAGTACTTTTCATTTATCTCGCTGACTCGCTGACATAGATGCATATAATACTTATCATCCAAAGTGTATATTTGAAGGCTCAGAGGTGACAATTTAATGGATAATTTCAATGATTCTTTTACATGTCATTTGGTTACTCAAGTTTGTCTGATAAACAGTAAGAAAAACAATCCGGGTAATTTCACAAAGTAACATCATTGACCCTGTCCACAAAGTATATCTGGGATCTCATGTTGCACATTTGCAGATTTTTCCAGAAAACCATCAGTTCAGTGAGAATTTTCAAAGGTATTTTATCTAGAAAATTATATATTTTTTCCAAGGAGAACAAAATTGGTTATAAATTATGTTACAATGAACTTTTTTTCATAATTCATAAGGTTTTGGGGCCCATTTTAATATTACATTTTCATGATTTTTTTTTTTGCATGACGGCAGGAGTACGATAAATGTTCCCTACCCCAGTATTTTGTTTAAAGGACAAGTTCGCCACTGCCCAACACACACATACACACATACACACACACACACACACACACACACACACACACACACACACACACACACACACACACACACACACACACACACTATATGCAAGACTACTCAATATTCGTATGTGTGTGCCCTTTCCTTTGAGGAATGAAGCTCTCTCCCCTTCTGTCACCAGTCCCATTATTTAGTAAGCTATAGCCCTGCAGATAAATGAGTGTCAATGTCAGCTTGA
>JZLH01S0600812.1:29723-32223 GCA_001188425.1 Eucidaris tribuloides
ATTTAACAGCTTAAGGGCAATGACATATGACTGGGAGGAGTTGAAAATGCCTAACGTACCAAATGAGTGAAAACATAAACCAATATTCACATTAACTATGGAGTGTATATTCAAGCTGGAAGAATTTGTCTTCGTTTACTTGAGTACAAACAAGCATAAATATACAGCTGCACCAGTACTGAATTAATGTATGACTCTGCTAGAAAATGTATTCCTAGAAAGCTACATGGCAAATTTGTCGGAGAGAATACATCCTATAGTTGAATATAATGTCTAACGTTGCGATTAATAAAGCATATGAAGCAACCAATCAGCTATATGCAAGACTGACTAACCAACCGATTGCTTTGCTTATCCAAAGTACTTGAAACAATATGGTCCATAAATTTTCTCGGAGAACTTGCCCCAATTTACATTCGCCACAAACTACTATATACGCACTGCGATCCCCCGTGTCTATATACATCTGTCTTGGTCATATTTACATCAGCTTTCAAAACGTCCGTCGTCACCGTTGTCCTTTATTTTTTATTTATGTCCATTTAAAACTAATATGATTGATACAATTTTACAGCAGTTAAGGGCCCTGTAATGGACCGATTGTTGAAATATATCAGTAACCAATCCTTAAGCAACTCTTACACTTGTTTTATAAAATACGCGCTTCATCTTCTACACCTGTACAGCGATAAATAATGTGTTTGGAACTGTATCGCATTTATCCGCGTAAAGTCATTACAGGCAATACCAGAGCCAAGATAAAGAACGAAGACGTTCTGCCATCAAATTGAATAGATTTTTTACCGGGTTCAAGGAACTTCACGTAAGTGCATGGACCGCCATATATAAGGCCCCGGGGAAGCGTACATAATCTTCCAAATTCAGTCAATGTTATTCAATTTGCGTTGCACAGAGCGAGTAAGTAACAACGTATCTCCAAACTTCATGAATTCCACTAAAAAGTCAACAATCCTTTCAGACTTGTCTGTAACTATTATTATACTATTTGACGTTTTTGTTTAGTAGGTACTATAGCTACGAGACACAATTACAAAAGGGAATTTTGAAACTACAACCATAATCAAAATAAGAACAGATCATCACCGATGGATAAATAAATCTAGGGTGACGATCCTGGGGTGGCAAGGGGGCAGTCGCCACCCCATGAAAATATTGGGGGGGGGGGACAAACATATCGATTCCCCTCCCCCCCCAATAATTTTGACAACTTGAAAACTTCATAATATGCAATGCAAAGATATGTTTAAAAAGCATTGAAAAGCACTATAAAGCCATTAAACTATAAGCATAAAAATACTATTAAATATACAAAATTGTCAATTTTTCTGCGCGCTTCGCGTGCAAAATCCTGTTTTGCAATTTGGCGCGCGAAGCTCGCTGAAAAATTTTCACATTTCTTTTCACTTTTGCCCCCTCCCCCATCCGAAACCTGGATCGACGCCCCTGAAATAAATTAAGGTCCTTTCAACAGCCACGGCGATGCAGTATATTTGCGATTGGTTGTCTTCGCGTGCGGCGTGCCGACGAAGTTTTATTTAGTACTAATTGGGCAAAGAGATGTATACTCACTTGTTCATCAGTCAGTCAAAGGGAAAACGTTTGTTCGAGTAAGTTCTGCAATATCGCGCTGACACAAACATTGATTGGAAATTGGAGGGAAAAGGGATTCTTCTCACAGTATCACTGTAATATGCTTAACAAACTTCTATTTGAGCAAGGTTTCCCGAACTTTGCAAAAACAAGCGCGTCACGGAATGCGTGTTGTTTAGTATGGATGAGCTTTAAAAAGAATGTGTACACTTCAGAACAAGTGCTCGCTGTCTCATTCTCTCTTTTTTGTCCAAATGTTCTTCATTAATTCAGTTTACAACCTCGCTTCGCCTTCCCCCCGGAGCGAGTACCTAAGCCATCGATTACTACAATCTTGGCATGGATCACGAAGCACAATGGCTAGGAGGTTTGTATCGAGTTCATACTTCTCAAAGCGAAGCGCTAAAAGTTTCACGGGCACGGGGGAAAGATTTCAGGAGGCTGTGAAAAAGAGAATAGCGATCTTGTCGAAAAAAAACAGCGTCACCTGATACGCAGTGTGGCGGCATTTATATGGTTTAAGTAGCAGGGCGGCTATGGGCACAATGTTCTGCCATTGAAGGTACATTGGGGAAAACATTTCTTTTATATTTTATTCTTTATTTTGGGGATAGTAAACATAATTCTTCTTTCAAACTGATATGAACACATATTCTAGTTCGAAAGACTGTTTTTACCTTCTATTCCATCCTTCAAGAAGCCATTCCCCCAACATTACACACTGAGTGTATTCAGACTACAAGCTGCGCGCCGCGGCGTGCTTACATGTATATCTAACTTCAGATCGTGTATTTCTGTGGATAACCGTCGCTACAAGGTTTATGGATTTAAAACTATATCTTAAACACCACATGACATGATCAATTAGGCAGGATAAGTATTTTTATTT
>JZLH01S0600818.1:15804-27568 GCA_001188425.1 Eucidaris tribuloides
TCTACTTCGACATTGCACAATAATTTTGAAATGCATATGATATCATGGCAAATTGTGACCAGTTCTTTGAAGTCTTGTTATAACGTTTTAAACAAATTGCCACATAGGCTTACAATCGATACATAATGTGGATTTTAGCGTAGACAATGGTAACTCCTCTGACGAATAAGCGCCATCAAATTGAGTGATTTGTGTACAAAGTCAATGGAGTATAGTGTTCTTCATAAAACAAAAACATATATATTTTTTTCCATTCTTGATCATTGTATGAGTAATTTTGTCTACCATGGTGCATAATGTCATGTAATAAATTCATCATAAACTCCCCCCAAAACAAAGCAATAACGTAACATTTGATTTGTGTACAAATAATTGGAATTGATCTATTGTGCTTGAAATTCATATAAAATGCTATTATTTTTTCATTTCATAAGTAATTGCTAATTTTTGTGCTCCTATATTGATATGACTTGAAATGAATTTCTTAAAAATAGACAAATAAAACAACAAAATAATTAAATTTAAAAACAAGAACAGCATACATAAGAACTTTAATAAACAAAGAAAAACAAAGGAAAAATTTTGCTTGCATTTTTGTAATGAAAACAATTAATAATCCATAAAGAAGTTTCTGAGTGAAATTACAATCAAGTTAGAATTAGCCATTGAATGGCAGGAACAGAAGCATCTTATTATACGGCTTGAATGGAACTAGTAGCAACGGCGTATATAGGATGTCGAACAAGCATGATCGAATATGGCTCTCAAACTTAGTACTAATTGATATACTACTCTTTATACATTAGTGCGAGTTGACAGAATGATTTTTTTAACTTAATTACTGGTATTATGAAAACAACTAACAACATTATGTACCCGGGAAAAAAAATTCCATCCAATTTATAATTTGTAGGTGGTGTATCGCATCTTCCAAATGTCTGTTGCCCACTGTACTATTGCAAATTTATCGCTACGATGTACGTCCGACCCTTCAACCGTACGTCCGCCCCAAAGATAACACTATAACGAAACAAGGTTAATGCCTGCCAAATTTTTTTAACTAGCAGTATTTCAAGATTGCATAAGCCTTTAGCTAGTGAGCTCAGTATTAAATTAAATTCAGTACTGCTTGCAAGCCAACAAACTCACAGAGATTAATGAACATCTTAAATCTAAACAAGTGTAAAGAACGCGTTGCTTTTGCTGAATTGTACATGTAAGCGAGCTCCGAAATAGATCGAGGGTAATTAAACAAAGCCCCTCATATTTGCTATATTTTCTATTCTCATATTAATGCCTGCGAACTGTTATGGTGTATGAGACACAAAGCAAAGTCACCTATGTTATGGTATACTGGAAATAAACACCATTGTAATACCTACCTCAAAGACGATATGCTCTTAAGATGTGTCCGAATGTACGTCCGAGCCTTTATGGACAGCCTGCTATTAAGCTGCTGATGAAAAACCCCAAATAAACCATTTTAGAACATAATAATTACATAACAGAATTGCAAGCATATAAGCGCGCACACTATCATGTCAGCAGCAGCAATTCAGTTTCATCACATTTTTGTTCTTCCACACGCAATATGTTATAATGACATATCCTTCCATGTAATTAGCGATCCCGTTTGATGATTGAAAAATTTGTTCCTCTTTCGTATATTTCAAGATACCGAAGGATCGTTCTTTGTCCTTTAATTCCTCAGTCATTTCATCGACTCTAACGAATCCACATGCTTCTGTACGTGATGTTCATTCACGCGACTCTCGATCGTTAGACCGAAAATAAAAATTTGGCCCTCTCTGACTAAAACCTTACCAATGTATTATTTCGTGGCCGCTCGTTGGTGAATGTATTTATTTTGCACATTCATTCATCCTTTATTTTCTGTTTCTTTTTTCTTCGCATCTTTCCGTTACTTGGAATCTCCTAAAGAGATTGTTAGCAGTTGTTGAATCCACATTTTTTTTTTTTAATAAGTTTGATAATTGACCTTAAGGTGAATAGTGATATGTTTGAAGAGGAAACATTCCTAGAATACATAATCTTTTAAAGTTATCCGTCCACTAAGCAAAAATTTACAATAAATATCAGACATTAATGGATGCGCTGCGTACAAAATATCTAGAACACAGTAGTCCATATGGCGTAGGGGAACTGGAATGATTATTATAGATTTCCTTTTATTAAAAGCAACTTAAAGAGCGTTTGGACACCAACTTTTTTTTTAATTCAGGCATTGATAGGCATGGATGTGACTCAGATTTTCTTGCACTTGGAAACCAATGTTCAACAAGCATGATTATATTTGCACATCCGTAGACCAGGAACAAGATAACCCATGCGTAGGCTATGAGAAAGGCATGTCTGTGAAATCTGGGATCAGTAATACACTAGATTTTGAAAAAGCGAAAGAAAAACAATAGCTCGTTTTAGTGTATGTTCTTTGTAGAATTTTTTCTCTTCACGAGAAAAAATCAATCAGAAGTCTAACGTCGAAGATATTCACTAAAAACTGAGTTTCTAGTCTCTATATTTTGCTAAAAGGTTCCCAGATGACATTTTTTCTTCTAAATACATTTGTATTTTACACAATGTTATTTTTATGGCAGCAAAAGAGAATGCGCCTGCCTTTAAACGTGCCTGTAAAACCCACGTATAAGTTTGGTAAAATGCAAAATATGAAATTAATTTTACATTGTGTCTTCAGATAGGCCTACATGATCAATCCCAATGTCTTGAATTAAACATGCTTTGCTGCTTAAACTTTTCATTTTTGAGAAACTACTCATGATATATAAGACAAGGAGCGCAACCTCCAACATATCATAGTAGTGTACATTACATCCTACTACCATTGCTCTCGCCGCTAATTTTAACCCGTTGCCGTCCGAGATTACTGAAATCCCGTAAGTTAACACAGGGATAGATCCGGTCCGTTGCAACGTGTTACCATCACAGTTGTCATTATAGATGATGTTGTTTTCTGATGTCTGAGGACAATAGAATACTCTTGTGAAGATGATACAAAAGTTGTACTGAACAACCAAAACTATACTTTGGGTTTAAGCACATTGAAAATGAAAAAAGTGAAATATGAATGTCTTTTTCTAGACTCTTGAGTTGACTTGTCCATCGATTACTGAGTATGACGGTTAACGGGGCACAGTGGGGCTGTTACCATGGTAAATATGATCACCTGATGGTTAAAGATAGTGATCTTCACTTGTAAGTATCAAGACAAGCATCATGAGATCATAGTTATGTCTCTTAATTGAAAAAACACAATAGTGAAGAATAAACTGTAAAGTTCGGCATTTCAGTTAATGTCTTCCATGATTGTGATAAGTTTTTTTTTTGGCACTGAGGACAATTTGGAGGATTCACTTCAATATTGCAGAATCATTGTACATGTATTGGGTGCTCAATATGATCTTGTGTGCTCTCTTTCAAATAACACATGGATTTGCACATACCCATATCATCTGTAAAATTGCCAGTATTTGGTTAAAAAAAAACTTGTTCTTTATGATTTCAAATATGGGCACACCGGGGTTTATGCGTAGCCTTAAAGACTACGTTTTAAAAAATAAATATAACTGACCAAAATTGGAATGATAAGGAAACTGCATGCTTTAAGTTTGATAAATCTTCACTCTTTGTAATTGATAGAACAGTTAATAAGACAAGCGCAAAACCGGCCAGGAAGACGAACTCCCTTGTTGTCAAATTCCTGTTTTATCTTTCTCCTTTTGCTTCTTCCATCGCCCTTCCCTTCTTACCATATTGTAATTGAATTGTTCCGCGTCATTATAAAACGTTTTTCTCTCCCTCCATCCTCCAAACAGATTTTGACCTTATTCGATGTTTTCCTCGGGGAAGCTCTCTCCCGCGGTCGCCCAAAGGCCGGTCGGGTCGCGGGCTTCTTTCCACGACCGAATCACTCAACATTTGCTGCGTAACAGATGCCTCGCCATCCTGATACCATTCTTGTCAAAGCTTTTTTAGTCCGTCATCTTTCAATTATTGTGTTTTACATTCAACATCACGACGACTCTTCCTACATTCCCAACATGTTTATCAATTAGTTCATACTCGAGTAAAGTGTTGCAACTACATGTTTACAGTTCTTCCTCGCGTGTTAATGATGAGTGCTTTTTCTTCATTCCCGGTATTTTGGTGATAGATTTAATGTATTGCACGTGCTTGTACCTCATTTTGTTCTGAACATGTTTTTCTCTGCTAATACTTAAGGAGCAGAGGTGATGCCACAAAGGGAAGGGGGTGATACCCATGACATCTTTCAAATGCAGAAATCGGGGGGGGGGGTTTGCAATGGTAAATCAATTAAATTTTATTGACATTTTCACCCCTTGTGATTGTAACCTTAGCACTGCCCTGAGGATGGGGATAAGCGGACGCTAATTTTGTACGACTATTTCATATTTTGTTTCCATTTATTACATGTCGTATAAGCACATGTAGTGGCTGTGTTTTGTTTGCTTTTAGTGGGCCCGAAGTGGTTTCTTCTGTAATATCATAATATATAGATAGAGGTATGACTGTAAGATTCTCAGATAATACCTACCTCTAAGCATGTAGACTGATGTAATGAATCACCTCCACCATGCATGCTATCTACAGATATACTAGATAAACATTGGAACATTGAATGACATCAACCCCCCCGCCTCCCCCCTCCTGATTGATGACTGACTTTGTGTGCTCTGGATAACGAGTAGAATGCTCCATGTAATTTCCCTCCTTGTTTTGTCATTATCCTCACCTCTTCAAAGCACTCATTGACCATTTATCCATCCTTATGACCAATGCTGATTCACCCACAGTAGTACAGGGGGGGGGGGATCATGCCTCTCATCTATTGATTGCTATAAAAATGAACAAATTATAAGTAAACAAATGAAAAATAAAAAGTTAAAGATAGAAAGGGCGGAGGTTGATCAACATGAGATAACAACCTATCCTACCACTTATTTGTAGATCGCACCTGAAGCCTCCAATTAACATTGCCCATTATTTTGGATATGAAAATTGTTGTGTTCGACCTCCCACCCCCCCCCCCACCCTTTGAAAGGGTGGGGGGGGGGGGTGGGGTGGGGACACACAACAAATTTTCATATCCCAAAATATGGGAATGTTAATTTGGAGGCTTTCAGGTGCGATCTACAGAATAAGGGGTAGGAGTTGGTTGTATCTCATGTTGATCAACCTTCCGCCTTTCTTACTTTACTTTTTATTTTTTCATTTGTTTACCTTATAATTGTGTTCATTTTTTATAGCAATCAATAGATGAGAGGCATGATCCCCCCCCCCCTGTACTACTGTGGGTGAATCAGCATTGGTCATAAGGATGGATAAATGGTCAATGAGTGCTTTGAAGAGGTGAGGATAATGACAAAACAAGGAGGGAAATTACATGGAGCATTCTACTCGTTATCCAGAGCACACAAAGTCAGTCATCAATCAGGAGGGGGGAGGCGGGGGGGTTGATGTCATTCAATGTTCCAATGTTTATCTAGTATATCTGTAGATAGCATGCATGGTGGAGGTGATTCATTACATCAGTCTACATGCTTAGAGGTAGGTATTATCTGAGAATCTTACAGTCATACCTCTATCTATATATTATGATATTACAGAAGAAACCACTTCGGGCCCACTAAAAGCAAACAAAACACAGCCACTACATGTGCTTATACGACATGTAATAAATGGAAACAAAATATGAAATAGTCGTACAAAATTAGCGTCCGCTTATCCCCATCCTCAGGGCAGTGCTAAGGTTACAATCACAAGGGGTGAAAATGTCAATAAAATTTAATTGATTTACCATTGCAAACCCCCCCCCCCGATTTCTGCATTTGAAAGATGTCATGGGTATCACCCCCTTCCCTTTGTGGCATCACCTCTGCTCCTTAAGTATTAGCAGAGAAAAACATGTTCAGAACAAAATGAGGTACAAGCACGTGCAATACATTAAATCTATCACCAAAATACCGGGAATGAAGAAAAAGCACTCATCATTAACACGCGAGGAAGAACTGTAAACATGTAGTTGCAAATCACTTTAAGCTCCGAGTATGAACATAATTGAATCGAGAACATGTTGGGAGATTGTAGAGAGAGAGGTCGTGCGTGATGTTGAGAGTGTAAACAGCAATAATTGAGATGACGGACTGAAAAAATGCTGACAAGAATGGTATCAGGATGGAGAGGCATCTGTTGACGGCAAATGTTGAGTGTGAATTCGGTCGTGGAAAGAGCCCGCGACCCGACCGGCCTTGGGGACCCGGGAGGAGAGCTTCCCCGAGGAAAACATGAAAGGTCAAAATCTGTTTGGAGGATGGAGGGGAGGAAAAACGTTTTACCTAATGAGCGGAACAATCAATACAAATGGTAAGAAGAGGGCCGATGGAAGAACAAAAAAGGAGAAAGAAAAAAAGAGAAATTTGACAACAAGGAGTTCTCTTCCTGGCGGTTTTGCGCTTGTCTTATTAACTGTCTATCATTACAAAGAGTGAAGATTTATCAAAACTTAAAGCTGCAGTGTCCTTATCATTCCAATTTTGGTCAAGTTATATTTATTTTTTAAAACTTATCTCTTATGCAGCTACGCATAAACCCCCGTGTGCCACATATTTGAAATCAATAAAGAACAAGATTTTTTTAACCAAATACTGCAATTTTAGATGATATTGGGTAATGTGCAAATGTGTTATTTGAAAGAGAAGTAGACAATGATCATATACTAAGCACCTACATACATGTACAATGTATTCTGCAATATTGGGAAGTGAACTCCTCTAAATTGTCTCAGTGCAAAAAAAAAAAACTTATCACAACTCAGGGAGCACATTAAACTTAGCTGCAACTTTTTACAGTTTATTCTTGTTTTTTTCTTCCAATTAACCTGTGGTCTCATGACTTGTCTTGTACTACAAGTGAATGATGATTATCTTTAACCCATCAGGGGATAATTTTACCATGGTTAACAGCCCACTTGGTGCGCCGTTAACCGTCTTACTCAGATCGATGGACAAGTCAACTCAAGAGTCTCGAAAAGAGCGATTCTATTTACACTTTTTCTCATTTTCAGTGTGCTTAAACCCAAAGTATAGTTTTGGTCGTTCAGACAACTTTGTCATCGATCTTTCACAAAGTATTCTATTGTCACCCCAGACATCAGAAAACAACATCAAATCTGTAATGACAAACTGCGATGTTAACCCGTTGGCAACGGGAACCGGATCTGCCCTGTGTTAACTCTACGGGATTTTCAGAATCTCGGAGGCAACGGGTTAAACTTATCGGAGAGCATGTAGTAGTATGTACATGTACACTACCTATGGGAAATGTTGGAGGTCCCACCCCCTTGACATTATATATCATGAGTAGTTTCTCAAAAATGGAAAAGTTTAAGAGCAAGCAATGTTTAATTCAAGACATTGGTTGATCATGTAGGCCTATCTGAAGAACACAATAGTAAATAATTTCATATTTTGCCATTTACCAAAACTATACGTGGGTTTTACAGGCAACGTTTAAAGGCAGGGCATCTCTTTTGCATGCCTAAAAATTAACATTGTGTAAATACAATGGTATTTAGAAGAAAATGTCATCTGGGAACCTTTAGCAAAATATAGGAGCTAGAAACTCAGTTTTAGTGGAATTATATCGACAGTTAGACTCTGATTTGAATTTTTTTCTCGTGAGAGAAAAATTCCTACCAAAGAACATACACTAAACGGCTATTGTTTTTCTTTCGCATTTTTCAAATTCTAGGTAATTACTGACTCCCAGATTTCACAGACATGCCCTTCATCAATAGCCTAAGTGCATGGGTTATCTTTTCCTGGTCTACGGGGATGTTTGCAAATGAGATCCACTGCCTTTAACAATGTTTCCAGTCAAGAAAATCTGAGCTACACCATTCCCCATGCTATCAATGCCTGTAATAAAAAAAAAGTTGTTGTCCAAACGCTCTTTAAGTAAGTGCTTTTAAAAAGTGAAAATCTATAAGTAATCATTCCAGTTCCCCTCCGCACATAGACTACTGTGTTCTAGGATTTTTGTCCGCAGGGCATCAATTCATGTGCTGATATTTATCTGTACATATTTTGCTAGTGACAGCATAACTTTAAAAGATTTGTATTCTAGGATGTTTCCCTTCAAACACTATCACTCTCACTTGGTCAATTATCAAACTCAACTTAAAAAAAAAAATGGGACTTCCACAATGCTAACCAATGCCTTTAAGGAGATTCCAAGTACGGGAAAGATGTAAGAAAAAAGAAACAGAAAAAAATGATAAAAGAATGTGCAAATAAATACAGTCACCAACGAGGGCCCCACGAATAATAACTGATTAATCAGGAAGCAATTCGGTCTAACGAATCGAGAGTTCGGTGAATGAACATCACGTACAGAAGGCAGGTGGACTCGTTAGGAGTCGATGATGACTGAGGAATTAAAGGCAAAGAACGTCCTTCGGTATTTGGAAAATAATACGAAAGAGAACATAATTTTCATCATCAAACAGGCATCGCTAATTACATGGAAGGATATGACATTATTACATATTCGTGTGGAAGAAAAAAAAATGTGATGAAAACTGAATTGCTACTGTAGACATGATGTGAAATTTTGTGTTGTGTGATGTGTATGTTTCTATATCATCAGCACTCAGCTGTACGTACTTTGGAGGAGAAAGCTTATAGGCCAATGTCGAAAACGAGCCAAAATCATTTATAAGTGTTAAAATTCACATAAATCTTCACCCTCACCAAAGCCTTGGGGCAGAAAAGTCAGGTTTGTGAAAATAAGCTCTGATAAAATTTAAACAGAATGCAGCAAGAAACGTTGCAAAATGAATTTGAATTTTATATAGCTCTAAGTTAAACTAGTCTGACTGCCAGACCTGATTTATGTATCATCTAGTGAAAACTGAATACCTGATGATCAAAGCATAGAAGGTCCAACACTCCCATCAGTTCACTTGGACAATTTTCTAGCCATCTCTGCTATGACTTGGTTCTACCCAATTCAAGATAAGCAGACCTCAAAAAGCTACATCCAGTGTCTGAAACGAAGACTACTCTTACAAAATACAATTTGAGCAATGGCCCAATTTAACCCATTGGAGACGATTTGATTTTGCTACAAAACAAGTTTTCCATAGACTCCAACATGAGTTAACTCATACTTAGTCTCCAACGGGTTAAAATGATTTATTGTCTGTATCTCAAAATTCTTTAACGTATGAATCCCAAATTATGAACATTGTATTTCTTTATGTACCTACATGCATCTTTAGTTGTATCAGATCTGAGCAAAAACGGTGTGGTATGCAATAAAAAAAAACACAGTCTTTAACCCAGAAGTTCAATAAAATTTGTGTACATAATATGGAGCTCTTCTGCAAAAGTTAGTTTATGAAATTCTTTTCACAATGTCAAGGTCATATCATATTTCAGTCAGGTAATAAACTACACAGTCATCCTTTATCCAGAATGAAATATGTGTAAATAAAAGAATGTAAAATACAGGGTGACATGGTTACATGGTAAACAACCTAGGATTTGGATGCAAACAATGCTATCCTATCCATGAAGATGGCTCTCAAAAGTTGCCAAAATCTCATCATCGTACAACAATATTTCCATTTTGAAAACAATGTGAGCTACATGATTCCCCATGCTCCTAGTGTCTTTAATAAAGTGCAAAAATGAAGCCCTGAAAAATAGCAGTTCAAAATGATCATTCTGTGCTTTAAAAACATAAAAATCATTGAGAGACCATTCCAGTTTTTCCCCATAGACTGTTGTGTTGTAGATTTTTTTATCGGCCGAGAATAATTCACGTGCCAATTTTTATCTGTGCATATTTTACAAGTGACAGCATAACTGTCTGAACTTTTGTGTTCCAGGGTGTTTATGTGTCCATTCAAACAATGTCAGATAGCAAAGTTTGACTTTTTTTTAAACAGGTCTTCCACAATGTTACATAGTGTCTTTAATTCTATGTTTATCATTCCTGCACAGAATATCTCTGACTGGCATTTAATGACCCCTGTTCGGTCCTGTAACTTGGTGTAAAACAACTTAAATCAAGCGATAACAAGTTAACAAATTCAATTATGTGCCTGCTAATCAAGTAAACTGACTGCACGCATAAATATTTGCCATATTTTTTGATTGAATTAACATCGCACAAACTGTATTGTAAAGCCCGATCCTTTTTTTCTCAGCCGTGCACCCAATGCATTCTGCTTAAGTGATTTGCACACGAGATGGATTGTTCGTACGCGTATCCATTTCTTTTAATCAATTTGGGTGTAATTGAATTTTCATATTACGCATGCCTTGCACAAACATTCAGCATGGCAGAGAAAATGGAAAATCAAATCTTGTAAATAGCTTAGGAATAGGAGACAGAATTTACTATAACAACATACTGAGCGTGAAATAAACATGATCATGAGATGCTCCCTTACTTCATGAGAATTTCACGTACATGTACTAACATCACTTCACAACTGAGTTGACATGGGGATACAAATACAGTATGCTTCCATTTCTTCACTTCTGTAGTTTTAACAGATACTTACATCTATTATTATCATCTATCAGTCTACCCATCTATTGATCTATTGATCTATCTATCAATGTATCAGTATGACAAGCTTCTTTCCAAAAGGAAATAGATCCACATTCATTACTTTAAAGACAAATGCATTTCTTTTCTCGAGTTTGTACGCATGCCCATGGAAAAACATAATTAATTTGTACAATTTGCTGTTGTAATTTGGCTTCAAATTTTATCTCATAGCTAGACAAATAAGGATTAATAGCCAATGCACTTTTGACCAACTATTTTTGGTGGAAAGGCCCAGCTCCTTTTGCAACTGAGCTCTTCTTATATCATGGAGAGCTAAAATCTAATCACAAAGTTCATCAAGAAGTTAGAAAATGGGGGAAAAAAACAAGTAGACAGCCTGACAGAGGAGAAAAGTACAAGAATAAAATGATATAAAGTGAAATAAAATAAAATCAATGTTCAGTAAAGATGCAGGGGATCTATCCTACCCAAATCCAACCCCCAGCCTCTTAAACAATTCCTTCATATGTTCCCAATTTGTCTCTGTACTTTTTACATTGCATGCACTGCTATGAAGTCAAATACAAAACAGGCCATCTGCACTGGAGGTCGAACGCAGCCTGACAAACTTCTGCTGAATTACTTTTTTCCTCCTCCTCTTTTCTTTTGACGCAATCACACATGTCATCCCTGGACAGGCATGGAGTAGCTGTTGACATGTGTGTAACCATTTGGCCAAATTTACCCCTAGTCTGAACGGAACACCGGCTGGGAGGCAACCAGCTTGGGTCAGTTCGTAATTTGGACTAATTGCAAATAACGGTGGGCTTTATCTCGCGACAATGCGGTGGTTTTGTTTGACGTCATTGGTTGTGTGTGTGTGTGTGTGTGTGTGTGTGTGTTGGTGTATGAGTGTGCAGATATCCCCACCTTTCTGACTGAAAAGTAGGGATGATTTTGCTCGAAAATAGGAAAGAAACAGTATTTCCCATAGGAGTGTGTAGTAAAAATTATCAAGAAAAATAGGAAAATCATATTGAAACAAGAGCTGGAATGATCAAAATTCAGATTCTTTCCTCCAAATACACTCATTTGGAATAAATTTCCTGATAACATAAAATCTTGTACAAGTGTTTACTCC
>JZLH01S0600828.1:33545-47902 GCA_001188425.1 Eucidaris tribuloides
AGGCCTTCCACCTTGGCAAATCCGTGAATAATGAAAACACACACACACACGTTATTCCGTTAACCCTAAATGCACAGGGGGGGGGGGCTGGGAGGCCCCCTCGACATTTCGCGCGATATATCTGTAACGTGAAAAGCTCTCGCCGCGACGTTTCGTTACTTTTTTTTCTTCGAATCTCTCGCATCTTTTAAGGCCATTTTTGCGACGTCCGGGTAGGTGGTACTGGAGTTACGCATAATTTTGTTTGTGCATGTCGCACCAAAAATTGCTCAAAAATGTAATTTTATGTACAATTTCAATACAAATTGTATTTTCTGCCAAAAATCATAATGAATGAATATTTTTGCTATTACTGATTCAAATTGATTAATTTTATGCTATTTATGATCGCAACAGTGTCACTGAAAAATTTCCTTGAAAAAACAATAAAAACCAAAGGTCGAAAAACAAAGAAATACATAAGAGATTGAAAAAAAACACACACAATAAAATACATAAGGAATAAGTTAAATATCAATTTGGTGGTACATTTGCTAAAAACGCTACAAAAATTTGCACATTTGGAGCTTTGTTAAGTGGCTTAGAGCAAAAAGACTGATTTCCCTCATTAATCACGCATAAATTAGCATAATTAATGAAACGATGTTACTTTAAAAAATAAATAACAATGCAATTTTGTAGACTACGTGGCGGGCGACGTGCGTGCCGATTTTCGTGGCGATCGTTCGGGGGGGGGGGCTTCCCAGACACCCCAGTTTTTCATGGAGCCAAATAGCCCAGTACAGTAAGGGTTAAATGAAGCAATGGATTTATAAACAAATATTAACAAAACTGCACTTATTTCTACTCTCGTAAATAGAAACGGTGGTGCTTAGTGACGAAGATAAATGAACCTCCCAGAAAAACACATAATTGCATTGAGATAAAAAAAACCTCAAATGATAAACAATTGGCCAAAATGTGATTTAATATGAATTGAGATATCAAATCATTTGTAAATTGATGTATCGAAGTAATCACACCTAATTGAAACAAACACATTGTTCCAAATACTTGCAATAGATACACAAATTTGTAATTTACTTCATGCAAACATATAGGACAAACTTTGTAGGTAAAATTCACTGCTTAGAAAATGTCATTTCGGCCTAAAAGGGAAGGTCACATGTAAAATGAATAAAACTGAATCGTATGATTCAACGTTTATTCAGTAACACAAAACTACAGACTCTCAAATTTCCTTTCTGTGTGTAGGTCACAAGACGGGTCATCATTTGGACAGCTACGATACCAAATGGGAAAGGAGAGTACCAGAAAATACTTCAAACACCGCAAATATCCAAACAAGTGATTCGCAAAACCATTTACTTCATGCCCCACTACCCCCTATTACCGATGATGATTAGCGATTTGTACACGGGGAAACCTTATAGAAGGAGGGTTTAATAAACCGAGAGTCTGATAGACCGAGGGTCTGATAGACCGAGGGTCTGATAGACCGAGGGTCTGATAGACCGATTATCGAAAGGGATCCGATATACCGAATGTCTATGGTCTATCGGACGCGTTTTGATAGTTGGTCTATCGGGCCCATTCAATAATCGGTCTGTAAATACAAGTTACATTTCTTTGTTTTCTTCAAACCAATAATACATTAGTTACAGTGCACAAATTGAAGCCAAATTCCACACGTAAGTTTGAAATATTTTGAGTTTTATTCTTATTTTTCCATCGGCGCGTGTACAATTCAGGAAAACAAAAGCATTTTTTTTTTAGTTACTAAAGTGTATTTAGCGCCGTTTGGAAATAATCTCTTCAATTATAACTTAAGAATTCACAGAAATGAAATTCTATTGTGTAACATTTAACAAAAAATGGACATGCTACACAGCGTGTATCTAAAACAAAGTAGATATTTTGAAGTAGGAGACAGGGTTCTCCCAAATGATTTTGTTCAAACTTTGATTTGTTTTCTTCGTTAATATTTATGCCTCCACATTACCATCGGTCTGCCTTGAGTCTGTGTGTCAAATCTATGTAAAGGTTTTGTATTTTCGTCACAAACCAATCTTACATCCAAAAAGCCGCCCATATTCAATCAACCGTGGATTTTTGGGACAAATTGAGAACATTATCTAACTGAGTAGACTACAAACTAACTCAAAATAAGAAAATAAATCTTAGTTTGAATAAAAAAATATTAATTTTGGAAGAACTTTCTTTCTTTCTTTTTACATTTCACCTGGTAGAAAACAATAATTAGCTTACGTTCACATCTAGTCCATACACAAACAAATTATTGCCGTGGATGTTGCCGGGATTACACCCAACACTGTGCAGTTTGGTGCAGGATAAATTCGACGAATTATTTCAATAATTGTATTTACTTGTTTCGGTTAGAGAGTTGTGACGGGTGTGAACTAGTTAAAGTCCTTACAGTTCATCTTTCCATATACCATGTCGTTTAAGGCTTTCCATCAGTTTGAGAACAGCGTGTTCGATGGCGCCATGTTTGCTTTTGTAGTGTTTTGCTTTTTCGCTGATCCCGCTCATGACATCCCACGCCGTGCCGTCATACACCCATGGTTCCTTGAAACTGTAAATTCTGCCTTCCGCTTTATACTTGATTACACGACCTTTTATGTCAAACTGGAAATATCATAGAGAGAAAATGAAAATAGCAGGTTTAATATTTCGTAGAAGATGTGTTCGGTTATAGATAATTAGCAATTGGGTACATATGGACTGGAGGGCATTGACCAAATAACGCTCTAGAAAAAAAGTTCCGTAGTCTCCAGATTGGTATTGCAAAATAACATTACAAATTGATTAAGATGAAGTTGCTGATGAGAAAAAGCATTTGTTCTCCAATTTTTACATGCGCATTGATGAGATAATCGACTAATTAAAGAGGCAAGTTCCTCAGTCCTATTCGTAGAAGAAGGAATCGCCGTCAACAGCGATTTCACAGACATGAACATTACTTGCTAGATCGGTCTTTATATACAGCTATGTTATTAATATTTATGAAGTCCCGAGGCAAATCCTCAGTCCCATTTGTAGAAGGAATCACCGTCAATAGCGATTTCACAAACACGAACATTACTCGCTAGATTGCTTTTTACGGCTGTTTTATGAATGCATGTGGCTCTATGCTCTATGTTAATGCACATTGGAATGCACCGGAGAAGGTATTCTTTTGAATGAACCTAACAAAAGCCGTTCACGTAGTTCTCCATTATTTATAGAATGGCTGCGCGCAAATGCCTCACCAAAGTTCCTATTCACTTTTCAAACATCTGCGGTTTCACAAAAGCATTGTGACTGCATAGGTTGTCCAGCACTCCCAAGTTTGCGAACGAGGATATGACGGAGTGGCATTCCAACCACGTAATTTATTTTTGCACACGGTGAAGTCCCCGGTAGTGTGTACACTGCTAAAATGTACTTAGTCACGACATTACAAATAAACGTCATAATGAATTAATTTTCTCACAAACGCGCACATTGTATTAGAACAAACCCGATTTTCGGGTTTAGTAATTATTGAATAATCATATTTACTTATGGGACTACGGAAACTCACGATAAACGGCCTTGCCCTACAGTCCAATACAACTGATGCTGTTTCTTATTTTTTTTCTATACTAGCACAACCTCAGTTTTCAGAAATAAAACAAAGTCATTTAAGTGGATTTAAATATCCAGGAACTATATAAGCTGACCCTTTTTACGTTGCCTGTGGCTCAGAAATTGAAAATCTATTGTTGGTAAAAAGAAAAGCTTGCTTTTGTAAGTATCGTCGAGCTAAGTGGATAATTAAGGAAAAAATGCGATATAATGGAATTGCTAACTTATTCCGAACTTATCAGTCTTTCTCATCCCTGAAATATTCATAATCAAGATAGTAATCAATTGCTATAATAGCATCTGTCGACAAAATATGGTATAGGTTAAAAGAAATGCATGTGCAGTAATTTATGTCGAGGAAGTATTAGGCTGTGTTCTTTCTACATTCTTTCTACATGTATCTCTGGATTTTAAGGCATTTATCCCCTGGACAATTACCCTGAGGGACAATTACCCCAGACTATTACCAACAGGACATTAATACCCCAGGACAATTACCCCGAGGTAAATTACCAACAGCACAGTTACAAGAACAATAGTCCTTTTGGTAAGGGTGCTAGGGGGTAATTATCCTAGGGTTAATTGTCTGGGTGGTAAGTAATTGTTTTGAATGGTAGTGTTATCCACGTCGTAATTACCTTTAGGAGGTAATTGTTTGGGATTATCCGTGGGTAGTTGTCCAGGGCTTAATAATGTTCGGATGGATATGAGTGTATTTAATTGTGACCTGTCACCAGGATGCCCTAATAAAGTCGCACATCTCATAAAACATGAAAGTAGAAAGAAAAATATTATCGGGATAAAACTTTTGATTTTTAAAAACACTTCACTTTCATATTGTACATCCCAGTTACATTATTTTGTACTTTCCTTACCTTTGGGGTGAGCAGATTTATTAGGGCATTGTGGTGACGCGTTACAATTTATTCTAACTCTGTAATACCACTGCAACAAGACTCAATAGACTTTATCATGATAGCTTAACCCTATTTTAACTGGGCTATTTCAGACCATTTTTTTTACGGGTCCCCCCCCCCCTTTCAGATCTCGGCCGCAGATCGCGCAATCGCTGCAAAAATTTGCACGCGTATAGATCCGGATAGAAACTACAAGACTGTATAGTAAAATTTTCTAAAAATGTATTTTTTATATTTTTAAGTAATTAATTATGCAAATAAGTGTATGAAATTATGTTTTCACCTATAACTCGCTTACAATAGCTAGTAGAATGCTAATTTTTGGTGAGACCGTTCATTTTGACATTTCTAACAATTATTATCTGCAAAAAAAATTGCTGAATCAGAATTAATTTCTTATGTATGTTATTGTTTTGTGAATTTCTTATGTATTTTTTTGTTTTTTCGGCCCTTTGTTTTTTGTTTTTTCGATGAACTTTGTCGGGGACACTTTTGCGATCATAAACAGCATCCAGCATCCATAAAATTAATCCAGTTCAACCGGTAAAAGTAAAAATAATTATACATTTACGATGTTTGGCTGAAAACACAATTTCCATTGGTTTTGTACACGAAATCACGTTTTTGAGCAATTTTGGGGTTGACATGCGTGTATAAAAACTCGTGCAGCGTCGTAAGGGTATGTCCGATTTTCGCAAAAACGGTCTCAAAAGATGCGCAAGACTTGAAAGTAAAAATTCAGCGAGTGACGCGGTCAAAAAAAAATTGGTGCGGCGGCATGGTCGCGAAATTCGTCGGGGTGGGGGTCAAATTGACCCGAATTGACCCCCACCCATCCCCCCCCCCCAGTTAACCCGGCAACTAACCGGAATAAGTTAAAAAAGATTCAGGGGTAACTGTCAGTCTTTCCTAACCAATCAGATTGCACGTGCGCTGGCCTTGAGCTGACCCTACATGACCGATGCATGCCCCGACGCGTGTCAATTGCACCGTATTAATGTATGCACTTTCTTGAATCGATATATAAGCTCCTCCTCTGTAGGTGTTTCGGCGATCCTCTTCTATGGAAGAATTTAGCAAGGTTAAAATTAACAGAATTTTACTAATTGATAAGTGTAAGTAAGTGGCACACAGTACCCCTTATTTAGGTTTTATCACCACGTAGTTGCCGGCTACATATTCCTTCAAAGGCCCACTGCCAAGGGTCAACTCAATCACCGAGAGGATGAGAACAAGTCTGTAGATGCAGGCACATACTCAATAATATGGACTGTTGCAGTGCCATATTCAACAGACGGCAGGAGGAAAACAAATGCTCTATTTCATCACATCACTAGGATTTTCCGTTGCATTACGGGTAGCATTAGTGTCACAATTTTAAAATAAGAGTAAAAAAGGGCGTTTTTCGCCATGACAGTGGGCCTTTAAGGGTGATATTAAAAAGGATTAATCTAACCTGTCCTTCTTCGTTTGCCAATGAATTCACGAAACCTGTCACTGTCGATATCAGCTTCGGAATCAGATCACAGGCAGCGGTCGTCCCAGGCATATTGCATAGACCTGATTAGTGTTACACAAAGAGATACCCATGGAAAAGTGTGTTAAAAGTGATATACGTGACCTACCACAAAACAAACTTACCTTACAAAAGGTAAACAGTGTTCCCATTTTTTTTCAATATTAATATTAATAGTAGTAGTAGTAGTAGTAGTAGTAGTAGTAGTAGTAGTAGTAGTAGTAGTAGTGGTAGTAGTAGTAGAAGACTAGTCTAGATTCTGGACTCTTTTTAAAGTATTTTTTATTCGCCGACTATAATTATGCACCAAGCCGGGTGATGGTGCGTTTCTGTTTCTTTGTCAGCAAATCACTATTTCACGTTTCGCATCACCCGTTATACGAGGACAGGAGATATTATAATTGATGTTTATTTAAATACGAATGCAATTAGATATTTTGTTATTCTAAACCTTAATGACAGGGCAGCATCAAAATTGACCTGCACTTTATGGGATTGAGCTGAATGTAATGAGGCGAATATCAGAGATCTGCCACACAGGCGTTATGAAAAATCGCACTTATCGCCAATCCCCACCCTACTCTCTCTGTGAAGTACACCTCATTGATTGGGCTATCAAAATGTCAGAAATCAAAATATCTTTATTGTGTCAAATCACTATACACTGGACATTGGTAATCACCGTATCTTGCCATTAACGATTATAGATCAATCCTCTCAGACGAAAATCAGCAATTTGAAATACACATCTGCAGGTAGTTGTTTTTTCGTAGAAACGAGACCAGATCGCAATTTAAGCTTTTCCCGACAAATTGATTAAATTTTTTAACCGCTCGCGTCGCTGGCTCGCTCACGATTACTTTATACGACTAATTATGAAGTGTATCATGCAAGCACAAGACAAAATAAAAATTAATAAAAACATAATGAATTGTTATCAACATACAAATATCATTTATAGCTTGCCCTTTTAGTTGTTCTGAACTCGCGGTCTTCAACATTCTTCGTTCCAGTGTTTGATCATTTAGTCATTAACGAACAATACAATGAAAGTCACCCTTTTTTTCATTCATCGCCATATTGGCATCTAAAAGTTGAAAAGAGCCAATTCAATACGCGCTACGATGTCATATTTCGTAATAACTTTGACATCCATAGAAGGCCTACACTATTAAAAAGGTAGCATAGAAGTAAACACACCACATACACATACGGCACACAAACCACTCCAAATCATACACATACACACAGCTCCATGCACACACACATCACACACATCACACACAACCACACATTCCACACACACACACACACACACACACATACGATACATCATACAAACATACATACATACATCGCAGACAGCATACACATATACTTTCGATACGACCGCGCCCTTAAATGATTGCTCATTACGTTCCACTGGTCGAAGATGCACGTGATGAGTTGAAGTCATTCCGTGACTTTGACCCGAATGACATCACGTTATAAAACAAGCAACAACAAATAAGCACCGAAAAAAGCATTAATCACATTCCAGGAATTCGCAAGTCAGGATCATACATCGTGACGATGAGCATACCATTTGACTTGCGCACTCGCGATCAAGTTTACGCACTCTCGTATCTATGGCAAATCCTCTGAAGTGCGATTAAGTGGCACGATCATCGTAGCGGTGATGCGCACGATGCCCGCACGATCCATCACTGCGATTGCTTTCCACTTCTTAGCGACAATTTGACGTAACCAGGTTTCAAAACCGGTTGAAAACCCTATTTCGATCGTACCATCACCTGCATCCACAGTGAATTTCATGTTTTCGTAACATAAATCCGTACGATCTAGCTGAACACTGCGATCACACTGCGATAAAATTCGCCGTAACTCCATCGCAGTAGTCGAACTGCTAGTTGACCAGCCTAAAAATGTAATACTCTTAGGTGATTGAATTATTCTAAAGTTTATTCCTATAGCGTTAAATCTTGGCACCACAAGTGTCACTAGCCTACACTGGGCAACACCCTTTAGTGTTAACTTTGACACCCCGGTGTTTGCAGTGCGTGGTAGACCATGTTTCCTAAAAAACTGCCAATGGTAACATACGTCAAACCAACACATGTAAAACTGACGTAAGTGATGTTTTTTTTACTTGCATTGGTGCTTTTACAAATCAAGCAAAAAAATTATTGTACAAGGTTCAAAAGTGGATTCGTGGCACCTTTTCCAAAAGTACCCTTTAGTTTTTTGTTTTTTTAAATTCACATTTCACGTGGTTTCTCCACATGGAAAGTGTAAGTGCGGATTCATGCTTAATTAACACTTTTCTGATCAACGAATAACCAAAAAAAACAACAACAACAATTTTACAGTAGCGCAGTGTTTTATTATTCATGCAAAGGAGACACAATTCGGAGTTACAATTTGTGTATATGAAGAGCTTAGTTCAAAAAGGCGCTAAATCCATTTTCACCCAAATATGAGTTAGTAATATCAACACATTATTTTGATACCTACTTGTTACAGTATAAAATTAGAAATAAAATTCCACGAGCAACTACGAAACATCTCGGGTTTTAATTTACTTTTCCATAGGCGCGTGTACCAACTCGGGCAAAGAAATGCATTTTCTCCGAAGTTACTAAAGTGGATTTAGCGCCTTTGAAACTAAGCTCTTATACAGATAAAGGTTATCTGAGTACAATTTGTGCAAATACAGATTTGATAAACACTGCATGCTATGTTATGAGTATTTAATGTATGCACATAATGCAAATTGGAATGTAAAGATTCGGGTATTCTTTCAGCATCTTAATCAGAGCCATTGATACAGTCTGTTATCACTACACGAATGGTTACTCTCAGGGTTGCCAGTTTGGCATTTATAATGCCCAAAACACCAAATTTGGCATTTTTTATGTCGTTTCGCATTGAAGAACTCAAAGTGCATGCCAAACGGCATTATTGGCATTATACATTGGCATTACCCAAAAATCATTCTAAAAACCCGATTTCAGAGGATTTTCAGTAAAATAGGTGCCACAAAAATCCAAAAGTAGCGGTGCGCATGTTCTTCACGTGCAAAATCTGCCTGCGCGTAAACCGCGACAACCAATTTTTTGGCCACAGCAGAGGTTTCAAAGGTGTTATAAATTGATTGCAACGTTACTTCTAACCAGTTTTAGGCTATGCTGCCTTTAGACGGCACCAAATGCGAATTTGGCATTTTTGTCACTGAATTTGGCATATAATTTGGCGTTTTGAGAATAAGGAAACCTGGCAACCCTGGTTACCCTCAATTGCATCACTACAGACATTTCTCACTCTGTATCATGAGGGTATGTCGAGGCATCTGCTAACTCAGAATGGTTTATTGTGCGATGATAACATGTAAATCAAAGCAAAACCAGGGAAATACATGTACATGATGCCTTCTAGTTGCAGGGGCGTCGATCCATTTATCGGATGGGGGGAAAGGGTTCTGAAAATGTCAGAATTTCACGAATGCATATGTTGAGTTATATTTTTATGTTAACTTAATGGTGTTTTAGTGTCTTGCACGTTTTTTAAAAACATATTCTTGCATTGTGTTTTATGAACTGGGGGCAAAACGATATGTTTGACCCCCCCCCCATATTTTCATTCGGAGATGCCCCCTCCCGCGGATCAACGCCGCTGAATAATTGCTACATAACTTTAAGCAATATTCAGTAACACCGTAAATTGCATCAAAAATGTTAATTTAGATTATATAGGTACCATAATTTCACATGTTATATATTCAATTTATTGCATACATTCTGAAAAGATTAATAAGAATTCCGCATAACTGTATTTTAATTCGTGTGTAAATATAATTTTGCTTTTAAATTAATAATTTGGCCCTGTGTAAGAATTATAGATTATAGATGTATAATCGGAGATCTCTAGAGTATCATGTCTAATAGTATCATGAACTCTATCCGTACGTTTACAGGAACACTCGTGTCTGCGGAGCCAAATTAAAGACTGCAGAATAAAAAGTACTTAAGTCACATTTTCAAGAAATTGAATGAGTGATTGTTTTGAAGTAGTTATATGACGGGAAATTTTTGGACAAAATTTTGGTCAATTTGACCCTTCCTATGAGGGGTCAGGGTAGGAGTCAACCGGCGTCAAATTTTTAACTTGGTCTAATTTCTTCTAACTGTACCTCAAATTGTTTGTCTAGTTACAAGGATTAGGAAAATAAATAATTTATCACGTATTTTGTGCTTTGTTGATGAGATATGAGTCACTTTCTGTCGAAGGTCAAATGAGGTCAAATTTCATACAACGTCTAAATTTGACAAATTGCATTTGTTTTCCTCAGATCCCTTTTTTAAGAAGAAGAAGAAGAAGAAGAAGTACTCAAGTCCACAATATTGATTATTAATCATTGGTAATCGACAAGTGTGACGTTGTTTTTGTCCTATATTCATCTTTTGTTGTGTCAATTAATTTCACCAAGTTTGGATGTACAACTCAAACAATTGTGATCTGTAGACAAATTTGAAAACTTTGAGCCCTTGTTTCTCAAAAATAGTATTATGTGACTTCAGTACTTCTTATTCTACAGTCTTCAATTGGACTCTAAATGGAGTCAGCTGGGAGCCTACTCCCGGGATCCTACTCTATTCCGATTTAAAGGGACTCGCATTACACGAAGTAATTTGACTCGCAATAGTGAGGCATCACTGAGGCTCGAATAAAATTCGAGTTACTTAAAAGGGAGAAGGGGCCAGCAACTAACAGGCATAAGTTAAGAAAAAAAAATGACATTGTGAGTATTGTGAGAATTATGATACATGGTGATAAACACAGCCTAAATAAGGGTATGTGTGATACTCACAATCAGCAAGGCCCTATAAATTAGTTAATTTGTGTTAATTTTACATCTTTGCAAGTTTTATCCCAGGATAAAACTTGCAGAAACAGCTATAGGGGGAGGAGCTTATTGATTCAAACAGTGCATACATTACCACGGCGCGACTAACACACGTCGGGTGGCATGCATCGGTCACGCATGGTCAGCTCCAGACCTGCGCACGTGCGATCTGATTGGTTGGCAAGAACTCATTTTTTTTTTACTTATGCCTGTTAGTTGCTGGCTCCTCTGCTTTTAATCGGAATAGAGTAAGAATCAATTCGATTTACTTTAACTCGGAATAGAATAAGCTCCCAGCTGACTCCATTTTGAGTCAAATTTGTCTCCGGAGAAGTAAGGGTAAAATTATCCGTCCTCATTTGCTAAATCTTATGTTTTGATATGTACAGAGTGAGAGTAACTGAGAATGAGCAAGGTGGCTACTCTGATATGCTCCACGCCGACAGAAATATGTCAAACAAGTAAAAAAAAAAAAAAAATAACAGTACAAGTGATTTCATTGAATTAATTAGTAGTGCGAATATTATAATTACCATTATAACTACAAAATACTATTTCTCCCAATTAAGCTCAGTACACGTTGTGTCGAGATTGTCAAAACAAATGTTTGGATTTCAGGATATTAAATCAACTATTCTTAGAAAGTAATGCTTATTCTGTATGTCATTACTTGAAGTAAATCAAACATCAGGCATAGAGAAGATTTCCCCTTTCTGGATGTCAGACCAGATCTGCTCCGTAGGTATCGAGCATGGTCAAGATAACAAAATATTAAATTACTATATTAATTACATTTAAGGGAAGGTGGGTATAGAGACCAGAGAGGAGAAAGGGTATTCTACTGTCATTATGTAAATTTCCTTTCTTTCTACGAAATGAAAATTACCTCGAAAATAACGAATGAATAGATAAAAGACACATACACAATGTCATTTATCTATTCATTCGAGTTAAAGCACTGACAATACTTTATTTCCAGGTTTTCCTTCTTTTTATTGTAAAATCACGGACATAAAAAATTACGAGTATTACTTTTGTCTCTCATGAAAAGTGTAATTTTATAATGTACAACAAATTAATGACAGATTCAACGTAAGTAAAAGCAGTGGCGTATCTAGGAAAAACTGCACCCGGGGCAGGCACTGAAATCACACTCCTTGCAACTTCTGATGCCTGTGGCCCTTTTTTGAGGGGGGGGGGGTGTATGTTCATCAGATTCAACTTGTAAGATTTTTTTAGTTTCTTTTTTACATTTGCTGGGGTTTTTTCGCCCCCTGAAAGTGGACCTGAGTGTGTGAAACCTTGTCCTTCCCCTAGGTACGCCACTAAAGCACGGATCTAATAACAGTTGTAAAACCTAACGTAAATACGTCTAATGTTTACCATTAGATATTTATGAAGTGAGGGGAATGTCTGTCCCTGCTTCCCCAGTAAGTGTTCTCTTCAAATTGATATAAAGCGCGTATAAAAAGCTACCATCTCTTATATATTTCGCAATTTATTTATTTTCTTATCTATTGATTATTTGATTTACTTCAGGCATAAAATGCAGAAATCATGTAGCGATCCTATACTTGTCAACAATGGACTTAACTTTATACTTTCAGGAGACTGCACCTATACCTTCCACTTGTCCAATTGTTCAAATTATGCATCTGGTCTATTTGGGACTTCATAAATGTGTCCTGTGTCTTCCTCCGACTGATACGTATCTTGGTAAATTGAACACTGTTGTTCTGCTGCTTTCCACGTTATTCCTTTCGCTGAAGAACGAGTTTTATCACTCTCATGTCTGAAACTTCAACAAATGACAAAGTTAAGTCGAGTACTAGTACACAGCATAACACAACATTGCCAAACTATTAACATAGACTTGGGTATTAAGCAGATCAAATGTGTAGGGATCTTTCTGTAGATCCAAGTGGTAATATTACCATTCATTTACCACACTTTTTTCAGTTTATGTTTATTTCGATTCTTGATATGCCAATAATCCTAGTCAGTACCATTTACATTTATAGAAGTTAGCAATCACCTCGTTAATAAGCCTATATTTCTTAAAAGGAATGGGTCAAATACTCATATTTACCAAAACCTGGAAAAATATTATCTACTATTTACTATACTTCTATTTGGTGGTTACAAAACTTGGACATAAATCAAATTTCTCATTTTATATGCCTATTGTTAATACCCTAGATAATTGCCTAACAGTGTGATACTTTGATTGTTAGTTTTTTTTTTATTGTTATCCATCATTAATTCCCATACTTTCATGGTGTTTGAAGCATCAGGAATTACCAAATGCCTTTAGCCAAATCTAAATTCCTCCAATTCAAAATTTTCCATAATCAAAATATACGTTCTCCACGTTTATCTAGTGGAAAGACGAAATCTTGCTGCTCCATGTCACTGATATCACTGTATGATTGTACTTAGAAAATATCAAATTATTGATGATCTTTAAGTAGTCAGGATATAATATTTAGGATATTTCTGCTGTTATTTCAAGAGTTCATGCAATCGTAACTTCGGACAATTATATGCCCCTAAATATACTGTAGCTAAAATAAGTTGAATTTGATATCACCAACAAATTTTGACGATATACACATTTTTATTTATAGATCATATAGAATTTTCTGATTAATGTTCGCCAATTCTTGATTTATCGTTTACATTTTTATATTTTTTCTTAGTTAAAATAATGCTACATGTAAACAGTGATCGTACGTGATGTATATACATGTACAACGAGATGCCAACTATTCCGTTATATTTGGTACGATAAACAGTCGAAATGCTTCAAAATTTTCTCCAGTCCCATTCAATTAAATTTGTGTCTGTTGGTGAACACGATGTAGTCTTTACAAACGAAAATTATGTAACTTGTAATATTATACTAAACTCAACAGTATCAAGGATTATGTAAGATGTATTTGGAACTACCTCGTACCCTTATACCAAAATATGATTTTTGTTTGGAAATTTATTTTAGACCTTTTGCCTACGTTTGATAATTGTTACAAACTGCATGTCTCTGTATGATCTACTGGCGTATTCTTACTAAAACGCAACAGCTGCAGCTGCAATGACATAACCCGTGATGGCCAAACCAAACAGGCTCCATGGCACAGGACAACTCGAATCAGTTCTTCGACTGTCATCTTTCACCCATTTCGTCGTTGGAGCTGTTAAAGTAAGGGTAAACAGTCGTATAATAATAAGTGCATCGCGCATATCACATTCCCACAGAAGTGTCATGCGCTTAGAAATATGTAGGAGGAAACAGACGGGATCATTATAACATAAGGTTCAAAAGAAAGTTCAGTCTTGTGACCTAGTACAATACGTGTACAGCCAAATTGAGTGAAGGCCCGATAGACCCGGA
>JZLH01S0600834.1:20737-31186 GCA_001188425.1 Eucidaris tribuloides
TAGACGTGGGTTTATCCTCCTCTGCGCCAGCCGATGAGTTTTCAGAGTTTGTAGGCTCAGGTTTGGCTTTGTCCTCCTCTACGCCAGCCGATGACTTTACTGACTTTGTGGGTTTGGGTTTGGGTTTGTCCTCTTCCACGCCAGCCGATGACTTTACTGACTTTGTAGGTTTGGGTTTGGGTTTGTCCTCTTCCACGCCAGCCGATGACTTTACTGACTTTGTAGGTTTGGGTTTGGGTTTGTCCTCTTCCAAGCGCCAACCGATGACTTTACTGCCGTGGTGGGTTTGGGTTTGGGTTTGTCCTCTTCCACGCCAGCCGATGACTTTACTGACTTTGTAGGTTTGGGTTTGGGTTTGTCCTCTTCCACGCCAACCGATGACTTTACTGACTTTGTAGGTTTGAGTTTGGGTTTGTCCTCTTCCACGCCAGTGGAAGACTTTTCTGCCTTGGTGGGTTTGGGTTTGGGTTTGTCCTCTTCCACGCCAGCCGATGACTTTACTGACTTTGTAGGTTTGGGTTTGGGTTTGTCCTCTTCCACGCCAGTGGAAGACTTTTCTGCCTTGGTGGGTTTGGGTTTGGGTTTGTCCTCTTCCACGCCAACCGATGACTTTTCCTTATGCAGCCTCCTCTGCCTTCTCCTCTCCTCCACCTCATCCCTTGCCCACCGTTTCCTGTCCTCCTTTTCCATGCGAGCCAGGTATGACTGGCTCGCCAGGGCGTACTCGACGTAGTTGGCCTCGTTTTTTCTGTTGCGATGATATTTGAGGTAATGGCGATTGAGGTCGTACCTCGCTCTAAGTTCTGCCCCACACACACCGCATTTTAACGTCTGGAAGGTTTGGTGCTGGTCTTTCAAGTGTTGTTGGTACAGCGTTGTTGTTTTTATCTCGTCTTTGCACAACTCGCACTTCATCGTTGGCCTGCAGAAGAGAGAAGGGGTAGACCACAGTGGAAGGGATTTATTACATCATATATGGTACGTATCTAGCTGGCAGATTATGCCTTCTCTCCGGGTTTCTCCTTATGGGATGGGTCAACCAATTGTGGGGTGGGGAACCATTGTACTTCTTTAGCCTGTCTATGTGTACCACCCGAGGTTTACTTCTTGGGGAACGTTGAATGCGATAAATTACATCAGACAACTTAGTGGTTACTAAGTATGGCCCAGTCCATTTGAAAGTTAATTTAGGGCACACTCCTCTCTTCCTCTGTACCCCATACAGCCACACCCAATCTCCTTTATCGAAGCTGCAAGAGGTAGTGTTACGGTCATACAATCTAGCCTGCCTATCACCACTCAGTTTCAATTTATTTCTCGCCCGTTCATGCACGTCATGTAACTTCTCCCTCAGTCGTTGAGTGTAATCGTCTTCACTTCTCTCAAGTGCAGGTTCATCGACAATTACGTCTACGGGAATCGATACTTCTCGGCCCAACATCATCATCGCCGGTGTCTCGCCAGTCGACTCCTGCACTGCTGACCGGTATGCAAGCATCGCATATGGTATCCTCTCGTCCCAATCAGTTTGACTCCTGTCAGGATCCAGAAGAGTAGTCACCATGCTGATTAAGGTACGATTAAACCTCTCAATAAATCCGTCACCCCTCGGATGAAATGGACACGTCCGTGTCTTCTTGATCCCAAGTAGTTTACAAACGTTACTCATTAGGGCTGACTCAAAATTCCTGCCTTGGTCACTATGCACTTCTTTTGGAATTCCAAACCTGCAGACGAATTCTTCCACGAATACTGTCGCAACTGTTTCAGCCTCTTGATTTGGAATAGCGTAAGATTCCACCCATTTAGTAAAGTAATCACCTATCACTAATACATAGCGATTTCCTCTTGTAGTTATTGGGAGCGGGCCCAATATGTCCATAGCTACCCTCTCACATGGGGCTCCAACTCGGTACTGTTGTAAGGGTGCGTGTGTTCTTCTCGGTGGATTTTTCGCCTGTGCACAAATTGTGCATCGCCGGATCCATGACCTCACATCTGCAGCCAAGCCCACCCAATAGAATCTGCGTTGAACTTTGTGTAACGTCTTAGTCACTCCTAAGTGGCCAGCAGACTTCGATCCATGTAGCTCAGCTAGTATTGTTGAACGTAGTGATTTGGGGAGAACAATTTTCCAGTTAATCTCCTTCCCATCTTCGGACTCCCATCGTCTCATAAGAATTCCATCTCTCGCGTCTAGCAAATCCCAATTCATCCAGTAGGTTTTTACAGCTGCGGACCTTTCAGATACTTCTTTCCATTTCGGTCTCTCGCCAGACTTCTCACGTTGATTCAAAATGAATTTGATGTCCACGTCACGAAGTTGAGCCTTACGTATGTCATCATTAGAAATAGTTGGCAGCAAACTGATAGCTTGGATTCGTTCCTCCAGTCCAGTTATCCCCTCAGCCATCTCAATTAATCATCGTTTATTCTATGTACAAAATGTAAACACGAACACAAATTTTAGAATAACTTCTAACACCTACAACTACATCTCAACTGTTTATTTTTGACAGACGTCATCCAGTCTTCCACACTGTTTGCAAGGACGCCGTGACAACCCATCTGCGTTCATGTGCACTCTTCCTGCTCGGTGTACAAGGGTAAGTTTATACTGACTTATCACTTCTAGCCAGCGCGCAACTTGTCCTTCTGGGTTCTTAAAGTCCAACAACCATCTTAAGGCTCCATGGTCAGATCGTACGATCACCTCTTGCCCATACAAATAATGACGGAAATGTTTGAGAAAGTAGACAACTGCGAGAAGCTCGCGTCGTGTGACGCAGTAGTTTTGTTCCGCCTTCGTCAGAGTACGGCTTGCGTAAGCGATAACACCCTCTTTCCCATCTACATCTTGTGATAAAACTGCCCCAATTGCGAACTTGCTCGCATCTGTATCCAACAAGAAGTCAACTCCTATTTTGGGGTAGGCAAGGATTGGGGCGGTCGTCAACTTCTGCTTCAGCGTCTCGAATGCTGACTGACAATCAGTGGTCCACACAAATGGGTTATCCTTCTTTGTGAGCTCGGTGAGTGGTTTTGCGATGTCTGAAAACTTGTAGATGAACCTCCGATAATACGACGCCAAACCAAGGAAACTTCTAACATCAGTTACATTGGTAGGTGTAGGCCAGCCGACAACAGCTTCTATTTTGGCCGGATCAGTGTGTACTCCCTCATCAGACACTACATGGCCCAGATACAACACTTCTCGCCGAAATAGGTGACACTTCTTCGGTTTAAGTTTTAGGTTAGCTGCCCTCAGTCGCTCCAGTACAATTTGTAGTCTCTCTATCACTTCATCGACCGAGGATCCAAAGGTTATCACATCGTCAAGGAAGAGAAGTAGTATTTTCCACTGCAGTCCGATGAACACTGTTTCCATTAACCTCTCGAATGTAGAAGGTGCGTTGCATAACCCAAACGGCATCACCTCAAATTGGTAAAGTCCGCCGGGTACGACAAACGCCGACTTGAGTTTAGCATCTTCGTCGAGTGGAACTTGCCAATATCCCGAGGCCAGATCTAGGGTGCAGAAATATTTTGCTCCTTCCAGTGCATCAATAGATTCATCAATTCGAGGGAGGGGAAATGAGTCCTTTACAGTTTGCTGATTCAGAAGTCTATAATCAACACAAAACCGTTTGGTACCATCCTTCTTGTTCACTAAGACGACTGGGGATGACCATGGGCTGACTGACGGCTTGATAATTCCCCTGGCTAACATGTCACTCACTTGTTTCTCTATTTCTTCTCTCTGTCCCATAGGAGGCCTTCTCGGTCGCTGACGTATTGGAGCTGGACAGGTCGTGTGGATGGAGTGATAAACCAAAGTTGTACGGCCAATGTCGTGATCACCCTGGGAAAACACATCTTGGTACGAGGTGAGTACTTGCCCAATTTTAGCATGTGTATGTTCTGGAGTATTAGCCTTGGCAGTCTGTAGTAGTTCTTGTAGAAATTCGGGTACTTCACTTGTGTTGTCAGCAACCGAATTCACTATAGCAGTCAGTGGCTTGCCTTCAGAATTTGTACAAGTGACAACTTCACCATTAATGTACAGTTCACGCCTGTTGCAGTCTATTGTGGAGTTAGTACTCTGCAAGAAATCCAACCCAAGGATACCGTCACTCTCGATCTCAGCTACCACAGCGTCCACTTCTTGTTCAGTCCTGCCTATGATCAGATTTAGTGTCGTCATCCCAAGAACTTGGATAGGAGTCCCATCCGCTTGCCGAAGTTGGGTGCTAGTCGAACTTAGATTCAAATTGTTACCCTGTCTAATTTTCTCAAAGATCACAGTAGAAACTATGGTGATTGTCGACCCAGTGTCGACCAACAGTCTAATTATAACATCCTGTATTAATGCTGAAACAAACATTCCATCCCGTGCTTCATTTACTGTACAGATACGGGGATAAGGTGGTAGTGCATCTACATCCTCGGACCATTCTGATACTGTGACCGTCCCTCGGTCCGTCGGGAAGGCCGACCGTCGTTTCCCTGACGTGGTGGCTTGGGCAGTTTCGAGCAAAGTGTCCACTTTCTCCACAGTTATAACATCCGTTCAACTTCTTCATGCTTAACTCTTCCATCATCATTGTGATCCTTTGAAGTGTTGTTTTCATCTCATTTATTTCTCTTCTTGTTTTGTCTTCCTCTACAGGGATAGTTGGGTTAGCGCCAACAGCTCGAACATGACGAGTTGGACGCCTTCATAAATGACTCAGTAGCAAGTCCAGCCCGTACTGCGTCGTCAAGTGTTGTGGGGTGTGCTCGAAAAATTCCAGCTCTAATCTCGACTTCATCAATCGCATCTGAGAAATGGCCTTTAGCTAAGCGCTCCCTCGCATCACTACTCAGCTCTGGATAAGCAAGATTGGTCAGCTCACGAATCGCCTGTCCCAACTCTTGCAGCGTCTCCTTATTTTGCCGACGTCGCATTCTCAACTCCAGTAGAAAGTTTTCTGCTTGCTCGCCCGGTCCAAATCTACGATCCAGATGTGAGATAAGTCCAGAATACGTCAACTCGCACTCGGGTGAGATATTGTTAAGTACCTTCAGTGCTGGTCCTTGCAACCTCGTCGCTAGAAACTGGCCAGCTGTTTTGTCATCCCATCCATTGAGTCGTCTACACACATCAAAATGTCTCTTATAGTCCAGCCATGGAATTTTACCAGCGAATTTGTCAGGAAGAACATCTCGTCCAGGAGCAACGCCAATCACACTTTGTCGCCCAGGCGGTTCAGTCGAACGGTTGCTGGAGACGTAGGCTGGGTTGTCGTGAAAACCTCGAGGTGAATACTCGCGACGGCTGTGCTCTGGAATTGCGTCACCAAATCCAGCCATCTGGACTGCTATCTCTGGATCCTTTGTGTCCAGTGTCCAGCGTCTCACATCCTTCTTTCCCACAACCTCCTGGTCTCCAGCTCCCAGATCATCTCGCGAACCGGTGCTCTCAGCGTTCTCCGTATCCATTATCGTAGTTCTATTTGTGTTTGATGTTTCAAGACATCGAGTTGCTTTGTACTAAGCGTACCCTCACAACATTGGAGTGTACTCTCTTACTAGTTTTATTGTTTTACTACGAACTGTTGAAAGTTACTTACTAATTCTGTATTATAACTTTTGCTAATATTTGAACACTTGTTAATTGTTTTATAATAATGTACTTATTTACTACTTACTTATACTACGAATCGTGCACTCATATTCTACTATTAGTCCCAATGTGGACACCAGCCTGGTTGACCCACGTCAAAACATCATACCAATTCACTCACACATTTATTAACAGGTAAAAGCTGCACACAATAATAGAACAACATTTTATTTCTTTAATACACATTTTTTTTTTTTTTCACGAAATAATTATTTCGCCAGTCACGACAATAATTTTGCTTCGCGTTGCAAAAGACAACTCTACCCTCTTCATACCACGAACACGAACTGAGATATAGCCCATTTGTACGTCTTCTCAGCAACCAACTTGTCCTGCCACAAAATTACGCTATTTTCGTTTCTGGCGTAATAAATCATCTAACCATTTACAAATACAATTGAAACTCAATCCTTTCACAACCACTAAAGCGTAACGTCAGTTACCTACTGTAGCTTTAATTATCCCTTATTGTTGCTCTGGCTCATCCATCTGATTGAATTACTTATTTTTATTTAACAGAATGACTCGTGCTACTCCTCGGCCACCAGAAATGTAACGTGAGTTACCATTCTGTGGCAAATTAAATTATTTTTCTTCGGAATGACTCATCCACCGCTGCCACCAGAAATGTAACGTGAGACCCAATCTGACCCAAAACTGATGTTATTATAATCTCACAGTAGCCTTCCATAATAGTACGCTGCCACCATATGCTTTTATAGAGGCATAAACTCTGCGTCAAGTGAACACTCGTGTCACAAAACGCTAGTAAACACTTGTCAAAGACTAGAGTCAAGTTTACAAGTCTGCCTGTGAATATGCTTTAACCAATACTGAGAGTCGACAAGGGTGCGCAGACAGTGATTAAGAAATATAACGAGTGCGCTGATTGGTGGGCACCATTCAGAATCTGCCTTAACCATACACATCATTCTCTGTGAACACTTGCGAAACTTAGCGTCCCTGGTGATAGACCCAAAATGGCATCGTGTTCACATTCCCAATACGAATATGGGTGAAAGGAGGGAACAGCAACCTACTGGTAAGTGACCCTAGTAGCTGCTTAATTATATGGGGACGGGATCAAGGGAAATTAGGGAAATGTCGAACCTCCACAACCACCAGCGCTAACTCCACAAGTCTAGCAATCAACACTGCGCATTCGCTCAATGCAACCAGCGACACAGTCTCACTATCTAATAAGTTGCGCACGTGCCCAATTCAGTTTGCTCACTCGTCCGAAGCACCGATTCACAGTTAACCATGGCAGACAACAACTCTCAGTACACTTTCAACCAATGGTCCCACTTGTAGCGTGTTTTAGAATAACTAAAGGGTTCACCCCCATTATCCCAAATATGAGCGTTGATGACGGGTTTCGTTTGTTCGAAATATACGAACGCGAGTCTTACCAAATCTAACTACGAAATTAACTCTTACTCTACGATAAACTACTATTAGAATCTACGCACGTGTCAAACATTCGTCACTCAACCGACGTCACACAACATTCGCTAAGAAGTGCATTCAGCATTGAATCAGGTCAACATTCCACAGTGTTCAACCTCTGTCAACCACTATCAAACACTGTCAATCATTCAAAATGTCCACCACTGTTGACTACTGTCATCCATTCAATATTCGACCACTGTCAACTTCTGTCACCATTCGGCATTCAACCCTGTCAACTATCCAGTCAAGCACTATCGACCACTATCAACCATTCAATGTTCAACCAGGCTTGTAATTATTTCTCTTTGTGGAAACCAAAATTCGAGGTATTCTCGATTTAACTCGTTTATTGACATTAATTCAAATCCATAACAATAAACTTTTTAACAACTGTCAAACTTTGGTTTACTTATTTACACATTCTCGACAAGTGTTGAACTTCCAGTAATGAAAAGATTTAAGTTGTATAAACTGTTACTCCTAACTTTGAATATGAGTGCACAATTTACATTCTTACTTATCTTAATTATTTAATTACTGTTTCCTGAAAGTGACAACCGTTATTTACACTTGAATTATTCTACACCTATGTCATTCTCAAGTCTAGATAACTTGAGCTATTCACACCACCTGCTGTTGTAACATATGTCAAAGATTCTATTGATGTAATTTGGTAGTCTACAACGTATACGCTAAATAAAAGTTAACACCTGTTACTTGTGACTTAGCTAAACTGCTCAACCTCAATTCGTACTCTGTACTTTGTCCAACCTAGCAGTTTATATGACACAATAATTAACCAGCGTATAAATTAAGACTAAGACTTCGCCAAGGGCGAACTTGTTATTTCGCACATATAGAAAATCTTCATTGTTACAACAGATGTGTAAATTCCTAATTGTCTAACTTGATTAAATTACAGGGATTATATATATTTGGACAATTTAACTTTCCTGTACAACCGGTGCCTTGCTCCAAGTTGGCCTATTACTGCAAACTTAACGGTCTTCCGAACACCTGACCCAGTTTAGACAACATTGTGATATCGTTACCCCCCATCCCGCAATTCTACCTCCTGTCGAAAGTTCGTGCCACAGCAGTTGTCGGCCAAACAACAGTTACGTGCACCACAACAGTAATCATTCAAAAAATGCTTTCGTCTACCCCATGTCACCAACGGTCACTTGACCAACCACCCTTCGCAAGGCTTTCTGCATCGGAACTAACATCCCTCTCACCATAACCCAAATCATGAATTGCTTGTCCTCGGTCAACCATGTTGTTTATGTTGAGTTTGAACCACAACCTCCATTATAGGTATTCGGCCTCGAGATTCTACTCCCCCAAATACCTACGAACTCCACGATAATCACTATTATCTAAACCACAACCTGTTCAACCTGTTCATAAGTTACTATCGAACTTGCCTACATTTATCGTACTCTCTGTACCTCGTCTACGACGACCAATGTAAATATTTCAGTTACTAAGGAGACAATAATCTACGCAGGTGTCTAAAACATCTGCCACTGTTTTGACCAATCAATTAATGAATGTACTTTCTGGTTACTATTAAATGTTTTTTTACTCTACGAATATAAGATGACTACCTTAATAAAGTTGATTGTTACGTGATGAAAATATTTACCAATTCTACTTATTTATTTATGTACATTACGACTCGTTTTGCTGGTGCTAAGCTTACTACTGTACGTCAGATTCACTAACGTTTCTCAACGTAATTTATTATCGACTAATGTTATTTACAGTTGTCTTACATTCTAAGACTTTAACGAATATTCGCCCAACTAATTACAATCTACATTATATACATTAATTTACAACATCCTACGGGGTACGCATAGTTTAAGTCACAGCGGACCTCGTCCGCCCGCAAATTTCATCTTGTGACTAGTACAAGACTACTTATTCCCAATTTAATTTCCAATATACCAAAATGGAGAGAGGAGGGGGGGGGGGGGTAGGAGAAGGAGAGAATGCGAAAATAAAACACAATTAACTATTACATTTAAAATTATCTTACATACTACAACTGTCGAGAAACTGCCCTGGGTCAAGTAACTGTACCTCAAGGAGAGAGGCCGCTTTTGGCAGGAGGCATCTGCCAATTTGGCGGGAACCAAACCCTTTCGTTGTGGCTACTTCACTCGGCCACAGATGTGTTAAAACACTTACAAAACAATAACTCGACCGTTACCAAATGCAGTTTCTTTACATGGACAAAATATAACATGCCCAATAAGACATGAACATCTCACATCACTAAACTCAATTCACAATGAATTATCTATTTAATTTGTCATCAAATGTTGCAATCAAATACTCAGCAAGTATTCTGATAATTATGACATCACTACCAATTTCCTAACTTGCGGTATAAAATATGCAGTCACTGTGTATAATAATATATTTCTGCTGATATCCACATAATTCTCCAATTAAATCTGCAACAACAACAAATAAATCTTCGCCGTCATTAATATTCATTATGCTATTCTTGCTCAAGCTACCTCAAGTCTCTTAATCAAATTGATCACTGTATAATGTATACTCACTTCTCAATATGCGTGAACAATATCCAAAAATCAGGCTGCGGCACAGACTAGCCCCAATTAGGTTTTTCGCAGGTGCCCAAAAAGTTTCGCAGGTGCTAAATAAATCGCACAGAAGATTGCAGATTGCAGGTAGTGTATCGCCAATCCCGCTATGCAGAAATCGTGCTGTCTGCGGCGCTATTTATACGGCCGGGAGCAGCGCGTAATTTTGTATTTCCCGCATCCTGATTGGTCAAAAGTTGGTTTAGCTTTTCTGTGTGCGAGATACCAGTGTACGTGGAGCATTCGAAAACTGAGTTTGGGGTAGTTTACACTGCACAGCAATTAATTAAGAATAATTACACTGAGGATTTAAGAGTTACAAGAAATTACAACTTTCACCCAGCTTCTGTGTTCCAAGAAAAACAAGGTAAGACAGTAATCATACAACTATTGCGTCTAGCCCTCCGTACTGTGCGGGTAAGTCACCCCTAGTCCCTAGTTCAATTTGACGTAGCTAAAAACAATCACATGCACATCACATGTACAGTGCCGATAATGACAGTCAGGCCAAAAGCAATTCTAAAACAAGCTGGCTTACGAGCAGTACGGAGTTTAATTATGAGAATTATTATTACAAAGATGAAAGATCAGTATTCAGCTCTAACAAGTTCGAGAGAATTATTTCTACACATTCTTCACTATTTATTTCCTTCAACTTTTTGCTATCATTACTTCTCTCCACTTTTTATTATTTATTACTAGATGAAACGATTT
>JZLH01S0600836.1:18578-33255 GCA_001188425.1 Eucidaris tribuloides
AAGGTTGGACCATACAAATTTTCTATGGGTTTTCTGGGCCAAACACAGCCTTTCTATTGGTTTCTTATTGCGTACCAATGAACGATTCTCATTGCGCTTCTGTCCGGCGACCAATAGATATATTCTATTGCGACCAATACAAATTTTACTGTTCGTTTCTGTTGGACCAATATTTCACTTTCCCTATTGAAAACCATTAGGCCTATTGCGTCCTATTGGTTTATTGGAGCATTAGTCTATTGGTTTCTGTTGGATTTTCGACCTGGTATTTGGTCAATTCTGACCCTGAACAGTAATTCACAACATATAATTCACACAGCAGACACTGAATATACGCTTCCATATTACGCAGTTCCCCGCACGCTCCACATGTAATAAAAATCATGGTATGCTTTAGGCCCCATAGCACTAACTCAACCCGCGCAAGGCGTAGTGGGAAGGCAGAGCAAAGATGATCTTTTAGTATAAATCAACAAAAAATTCATCAAAAATCAGAAAATGGTTAATTGGTCATGTTTTGTAGTAATCTTTAATATCTGAAATCTGTGGCTTGTAAAACAGTTAAAATGATAGCAGAATTTGCGGTGTTAGTATTCTTAATGAATTTTTTTTATTGATACCTGTGGAAGCTTCCTATTTCCAACATCTAGCTGAGGAGATGTGTGGTTAGTCTTGTATCAAGGCTTTTAGCTTGTTTTAGAGCATGAAAAACATGGCAAATAATGTTGTTTATTTGAAAGCCCCTAAAATTTCCTTTCATATCTTTCGATTAAAACAATTCTACGATTCGATTAATGAATGAGACGTTTTGGAATTTGCTCTATTTAGCATAGGTTTCCTTGGAACGATGGAAAGGTGCTGTGCAACCTGTAATACTCTGATTGATTTTAACTGAGTACAATACGAACGGGTTGCGCGTTTCCGTTATTATTAATTTCGGATCCCAACAGGGGATAAGATTACTTTCCCATTCAGGCAGGCTTAAGTTCTTTAGTAGACAGGGGTACTAATAGTGAACTATGACAGAAGTTCATGAAAATATCGATGACTTGACAGTCATTTTTTCCAGGGTTGTAGATGGGATTTGTATAGGCCTTCTTTTCTACCCTGGAACTTTAGCAAACTTGTCCTGTCGCGGCATTTGGACAGAAAATAGTTCCAGCTTGTTGATTGTTTGTACTGTTCTCTCATTTTATTGAATAATGACGTCACGGATTGCATGGCTGCTATGAAAACCATGTCATGGATACGCAAGTTGATTCTGTGTATGAACAATTCACGTGAGGTCCATGGATATACTGTATATCATTATTTACTTGACACACGCATGATATAATTAGGGAGTGGTACCAGTCTCAACGCTTTAACGAGAGTCACAGGAGGACATCGATGTAGCGATCTTTGAGAACAAATCTGGGCACAGTCTATATCTTCGCGTTAGTGATATTTTGCTTTGATCTTTCGGATGTACTGCAGATATTGTAGTAAAATTGGGCTGGCAAATACTGCCAAATGATCGCAAAATACTATCTAATAATTCTAAACCTGCAGGGACAATCTGATTTAACGTAAGTATTCTTCTTGATTACCATTCCAATTTAATGTTTTATTCCCCTGAATGACAAACTGTAATTGTTTTGTCGCAAATTGTTTCAAAGCTGTAATCATACTTTTCCCTCAAAGGATTTGGCAAAGTTTGTATAATTCAATTAACTCATTAATACTGCAATAACTTGCTTATGCCAATACTGTCTAAAGGAACAGTTCTGGTATGCTCCAAAGACAGTCATCAAAAGAATGTCATAAGTATGGTAAGCATTTTTGTTTTACTCACACAGTCCCTCTTTATAAGCAGTTAAATATTTCAAATGTTAATTCCCTGCATGCAACGCAGCTTGGTCAATTCATGCTTCCATTTGACAACCTTCTCACAAAATAGAACTCATTTCACTTGACCTGGTATATGTGGAATTGACTTCCTTCTGATCTATTCTTTCAAAACAAAGCCCTTTTTTGTCTCGCTTGAACGAAGTTCGGCGGAGAGCTAGTAATCACTTTTCCTATTAGTCTCTTGGTTTGTTTGTCTGTTAGTCGGTTGATCTGTTACGAAAATGTTAAAGCTTTTGTTTAAATTGCTCTCATTTCTTTATTTCTGCATCAATTTTGTTCACACTTGGTGCAAATGATTCTTGGGTAATAACACGTGTGTTGATGTGGATGATGAGTTCAAAGGTCATATGGGAGTCAAAAGGTCAAATGATATGTGTTCCGAAAATGTTTACGTTTTTGTTTAACTGTTTAAGTTTTTTGTTTAACTTGCTCCCATTTCTTTATTTTTGCATCAATTTTGTTCTCACTTGGTACAAATGATCCTTGGGTAATACCACATGTGTGTTGGTGAGGATGATGAGGTCATAGATCATCTAGGGGTCAAAAGGTTAAATGATATGAGTTACGAAAATGTTAAAGGTTTTGTTTAACTTGCTCTCATTTCTTTTATTTCTGCATCAATTTTGTTCAAATATGGAACAAATTATCATTGGGTATTGTCACATATATGATACCTACAAATGTTTCATCAAAGGTCATTTACTTTCTTAATTAACAAGACTTATTAAGTTCAAAAGACTTATATTTTAAATCCAACAGAGACTGGTTAAAATGACAAAACCCTTAGACTTAAAATCTGCAGCCTCCACGTCGACTGCCATTGTCAGACTCAATCTGGTCTGACGTTAAACTGGGATGGCTCTTGCCTGGCCTGACCTAGCAGTACTGAGAGTCACTCAAGCCCAAGGAACGTCAGACCAGTTCGAGTGTGACTCAGAGTGGCGGTCGACAAGGACGCTGCAAATTAAAATTCTAACCAGATCTAACGTTACATCATGTAGACTAGTCTAATAGTAATACTAACTTCTTTCGTATTTCCTTCACACGGATGTTACATGTACGTCAGCGTATCTATCTTGGCTACTACACAGTATAGAGACATTATTTATGTGGTGTACAAAACTGTGTGACCTCTGCGATTTCTTTCTTCTTTGCCCGAGTATCAGAAACCGGCATTTCAGTAAACCCTATCGCTTGTGTTGACCGGCCTTCCCCGCCTCGACCGGCCCCGACTCCTATATGAGCTACGACCTTTGACATACATAATCTGGAAATCAATGATAGGCTATTTTGATACTACATGTATGTACCTTCGTACCAAATTTCATTAAAATCTGTCTAAAATTACTTAAGTTATCAAAAAGAATTTTTTTATTAACCCTTGTGCATCCGATTTGACTTACCTCACCAGCAAGGTAAATGCACATAACCTTCAAACGATACACTTCTCAAATCATTTAAAGGATCAAACAATTTATTTAAAAAGACATCTCCCAAAACAACACTTGCAAGGTGTTTGAAATGCCAGATTAATGAGTCATGGTGTTTTCTTGAAAAGTACATGTTCACAAATCGTCGGCGTTCATCCGAACCGTCGTATCAGTCGATTTTGGTCAAAATATCGATTTTGAGATTTTTGCAGAAAATGAAAGTACAAGTCTTACTCATTATGGTTAAATTTCTAGGCAGCAATGTATTTTTATTTTCTGAGATATGAGGGGATTTTAAAGGCGATGCCATATAAAATGCGCAAATCAAATTGTAAACGTGTACTGTAGCATAGTAAACAACAGCTGCGCGCACTTGATATGCAAATACGCGGTCAGCAAACTCGCGTATCTGCGCTGCATTGACTTTGCACGTGAAAGAGAGATACGACGGTTTGCTTGATCGCGCGTATTGAAGGTAGCGGTATCCTAATTATTGGCCCATAGAGATATGTGTTATTCTTATCGACTTTGGCCTATTTTTTCGACAAATTTGAGATTACGCCAGACCTTGTTTTTGTAATATGTTGTGTACCAATACAACTAATTTCTTATTTTCAATTTAAACCATGTTTGTCAATAAACTTTTTTGCTACCCTCCTTTGAAGTAAAACAGTCCTGATAACCTTTGCCCCACCAAAGCACACAACCATGAAAGCCCTATGCAAATGAGGTCATCAAAATTCATCCTCCAAATGCTAAAAATTGCGAAAAATACCTCAAATCTCACTTACTAAACCCGCAGACATTGTATTTAATTAAACTGACACCAAGAAGGCACAACAAGACATAAATATGGCATAATCAAGCATCAAATTAGAGTTTTAGTGGCACTTCAGCTATAGGGACCGCTGCTTCGCGTAGTAAACAGTTCATATATATATTAATTAGGATACCGCTCCCTGAAAATGCGGTCAGCGTTGTTGACTTCCCTATGGCGTTGTAGTACAGGGAAAATCTTAACCACTCAAACCGAAATTACAAGCATGTAGCTCTTTTGCGATATTTTCACTGATTCTTGGTTCTGTGTAAAAATAAAGATATCAATGTTAAGCAATTGTCTTGGTCTCTCCTATCATGTATATTTCTAGCAATGAAAATCTTGTAAGACTTGGGACAAAAAGTGGCAATTATAGTAAACTTTGAAGTCGATTTTCTCTGAAATGAGTTTCGCACTGTCGTATCGCGATACGACGGTTCGGATGACCGCCGACGAAGTTATCTAAATAATAACAATAATAATACAATTAACATTTATATAACGCTTAATACGCTTTGTTTCTAAGCGCTTTACAAATACAAATTATACATGATTATACATGAAAAACAACAAAATTGACATTATAAATAAATAAATTGAGACACATTACATAAAACCTAATTACTGTAGAGTTAAATGAAACAAATGGGTTAAGTTCAAACAAAAGTCACAGTTCAGTATCGGAATCCAAATTATTGTTGAAACAGATGAGCCTTGAGTGTTCGTTTGAAAGAGTCCAGGGTTTGTGCATTTTGGATGTGGGTAGGAAGATTGTTCCAAAGGAGGGGAGCACAGACAGAAAAGGCACGATCGCCGTAACGGGTGTGGGTGCAAGTGTAGATTTTGATGATGACCGAAGATACATACGGGTGACAGATCAACGTGCAATCAGTTCAGATATATACGAGGGTGCTTGGTGATTGATGACTTTGTAAGTCAGAAAAAGGATCTTGAACTGGATGCGCTGAGTAATTTGGAGCCAGTGGAGTGAACGAATGACGGGTGTGATGCTTTCTGGTGCGAGTGATGAGGCGAGCAGCGGTGTTCTGAATGTGCTGGAGTGGTGTAAGATGAGAGGCAGGTAAGTTAATCAGTACTGTTGCAGTAATCCAGGTGTAAGGTAACAAGGGCATTGACGAGACGCTCAGTAGAACTTTGATTGAGGTATTTGCGGATTTTGCCAATTGTGTAGATCCCGAAAGTTGCAGCACGGCAGACTTTGCGAATGTGTTCTTTAAGGTCTCAAATTGTTATCGAGTATGACGCCAAGATCTCGGATAGAAGCAGACGGATTTACTTTTGACCCACCGATGGTATGGGGGACTCAGTGCGTTTGCGGTACTGGGAGGTAATGTGGAGGAGTTCGGTCTTATCACCATGTAGATTGTTTCTGCTTGACGGCCTTAACAAAGGGCCGTATGCATGAAAAGTAGCGAATGCTTATAAGGAATTGCTTCAAGCACCAGCAACTGGTTGTCAAGAAAAATTAAGCTCAAGCAATTGCTTAAAAGTGTTTGCATAATCTTTTGCTTACCGTGAAATCCGATTGCACTGCATGCGATAAGCAAATGCCTGCAAACAAAAGTTGTTGCTAACAGGCATAATTACTTGCTTACAGGTGAAAAAAATTGCTTAAAAATGTATGCATAAAAAGAACCTTTTCCTTGTTCTGACAAGAATTTTCTTTGGGTTTTTTCAAGCTCCTCAATACCAGCTTGAGCGCTTTTGCTTAATTACGACATCCGAGTTTAAAACATGTCCATGCTCGTATTTATACCAAACCATGCTGCACAAAAGGAGAATAAATCAAGGAATACTTTTCTCTGCTATATCAAGAAAAAATTTGGGGAAAATATTTCAGGAAGGGGGTTAAAGATTTAACTCAATCCTGGAGGTACGTTGCGTCTTTCAAAATGTATTCATGTACGTTGACCGCGAGTTGTAAAGATAGGAGACTTCTTCCCACACGTATTCGACTCGTGCGGATCTGGCCTTTGCTCGTGTTCGCACCGCCGTGACGTTGCTATTGTATGGTTGTGGGGACCTTTAGAAATTGCTCACGAATGGCAAGCAAACGGTTTGAACACAAGCAAAATGTTATGCATACGAAAAAAGGAAATTGCTTGAAATCGATCTTTGGCTTTAAGGATGTTAGCAGGTGTTTGTATGTATACGGTGTAATGCTTTCATGGGAGCACAATGACGAAAGATCACTTCACTAATGAATACAAATTTATGGATATTTCTTTATGTGACCATTGAGGAACGATCCTACTGATTATTTCTAGAGTATATGATGGTTGGAATTCAATTTGCATATTCTTGTTTTTGTCATACCAGACACACCTGCAAACCTCGGGCAAACTATCAGGTTGTGAAGAACAACCCTTGTTTCAAAATGTTTATGTAGGCAACAAGCAATTGCCTTGGAATGCAAGCAAGAACCTTTGCTTGCAAGCATTTCCTTATTTTTATGCATACGGATTCAAGCAAAAGGCTAGAAAAAGCAATTGCTACTTTTTATGCATACGGCCCAAAGTCTTTCATAGTTGACACGCCACCAGCCAGACTATCACGTTGGATGATTACATATAGTTGGGTGTCATCTGCAAAGACCCCTGGGTTTTTGCAGGATACCATGGTAATACCATGGTAGTACCATGGTACCATGGTAATACCATGGTACCATGGTAAAACCACGGTACTGAAAGTGAGTACCATACTTTTTAAGATGTGCATGGTACAATCAGGTTTGTACCATGGTAGTGATGGTACAAATCTACAGCGATGGTACTGGGGGCATGGTACAACTATGGTACAACTATGGTACCCACGGTAAATGCAATTTGTATGGTACAAACATGGTTCTTTCATGGTATTGATGGTACTAGGGTAATGGTAGAACTATGGTACATCCACGGTACCTATGGTACCGAAATATGGAAACTTTGTATGGTACAAACATGGTTCTTCCATGCCCTTATAAAAAAGTACCATCAAAGTACCATGGTAATTAGTACCATCAAAGTACCTTCCTATGGTAATTTTGTCATTGTAATACCATGGCACTAAGAACCATGGTAGTACCATGGAAGTACCATGGTACAACCACGGTACTAAGAATCGTGGTAGCACCATGGTACTTACCATGGTAAGTACCATGGTAAGTACCATGGAAAGTACCATGGTACTACCACGGTACTAAGAACCATGGTACTACCATGGTACTTACCATGGTACTTACCATGGTAAGTACCATGGTAGTTCCATGGAAAGTACCATGGTAGTACCATGGAAAGTACCATGGTAGTACCATGGAAAGTAACCGATGGTAGTACCATACGATGTAAACGCGTACTTGCTGCTCATGAATATTCATGAGTAATAGTAACACGGGAAAAATGCATATTATCTAATTAATTTGACTTGTGTTTCATGAGATTATAAGTATATTGTAATTGTAAATTCAGCAGCTGTAATTTGCCATGAAATGGGCTCATTTTGAGAATGCATTAAAGGAAATAACAACAATTTAGGACTAATTACCAATTTCACATGAAAACACAACTTTTCTGTATCTAAAATGTCGATATATATAGGAATCGGTAAACTGTATTATAGTAGGTAGTGATATAGGTTTAAGAATTAGTTAGGAGATAGGCAAATATAGGTATAGTAGGTGTGTATTAGGTATAGGGTGATATTAGATCGATCCCTTGTTAGAAAATATAATAAAAGATAAATAATTGTGTTTTTTCCCGATCGATTCAAGTGTACCATCAAAGTACCATGCCTGTACCATAAAGTACCTTCCTATGGTAATTTCGATGACACGACTAGTGTACTACATGGTACTACCTGTACTACCATGGTAGCCATGGACTACTGTACCGATGTACTACATGGTACTTTCCAATGGTACTACCATGGTACTACATGGTATACCATGGTTAGCTATGACGAATTACCATAGGAAGGTACTTTGATGGTTCTGATACCATGTACTTTGATGGTACTTTTTTTATAAGGTTTATGAGCAGAAATGATGTTGGCTTAGAAGACAGTATATAAGATGAAATCTAATGGCCCCATTACTGATCCCTGGGGCACTCCCAAAGTAAGGGGGTATTCATCAGATTGAATAATGTTGATGACAACTTTTTGCTTCCGGTGCTTAAGATAAGAACTTAACCATTACAGAGGGAAATTATCTATGCCATAGATTTGACGGAAACGTTGGATCAGTGTCCTATGGTCGATCGTGTCAAAGGCTGCAGAGTAACCGAGCAGCACTAAAATGGCCTCATGTCCATTATCCAAAGCAAGCAAGATGTCATTAGAAACCTTCAAGAGGGCAGTCTCTGTTGAATGATAATCACGGTAAGCTGACTGCCTGGAGGGGAAGAGGTTGGAGATAGCTTCGAAGCTGCATGGGTCGCAAGATTATCTAAAGATAATCTTATTTGGTATAAGCATTGTTATGATAATCTGGATTAAATATTTGATCCTTTAATTGATTTGAGGAGCGTACATATACCAAATAATTGACTGAAGATTTCTTGTCATTTACCAATAAGACGCATGTTATACAAAAACACAATTAAGATATCACATGAGTTCTGGACCTAAAATGTCTGGTGACCAAGATTAAAGTGCAAGTTTAGTTTTGGGGATTTTTGTTATTTGAAAGCTTTATGCCCAAAGATCATATCACCCCAATAACAGATTCTGAATGTCTTTAGTTTTTTTTAAATTAATGAATGAAAAATCTTCGGGGGTGGGGGAGAACCCCGAGATTTTCGTCTATATTTCACATTATAGCATCCAAAGTGTTAATAAAGTGTTAAAGGTATCTGAGTTATACCTCATCAGAAAGAGCAGAGTCTGACTGATTAAAAAACTAAAGAAATTCAGAATCTGTTATTGGTGTGATATGAACTTTGGGCATAAAGCTTCCAAATAAAAAAAATCCCCCAAACTATACTTGGGCTTTAACTTGAGCTGATAACCTTTAGGCCTATAATTTCTAAACTCCTGATCTGAAATAGAATTGGAGAATCATATGATCATGTTGCAAACTTTAAACCTTGCCAAGCAACACAGCACTACAATTCATATTTTCAATGCATTATCCACTAAGAATTTGCAGGCGATGTATAAGCAGGTAACCACTCTCAAGTAACTGATACGGTACTATACACAAACAACTATCCACCTCTGATGAGTTGGGCTGACCTTTACATATTGTGTGCAAAACTGTATAGTTTTGAAGTATAATACATGTATCATAAAGAATGTTCCAAAGATGCTTAAAAGGATGAGATTGAAAGTCAACTTCTTTATGGCGAGAAAATGAAATGCCGAGTTTCTGGATTTCGCCAAGACTTTCTTGTGACCAGAAGATATGATGATGAGATGCGGTTAGGATACAATTATTGCCAAGTGGAATTCGGCAAGAGTTCCACCCTACCTCTATACAGGGTGGCCCAGAAAGAATGCTACGAGTATGATCGCTAATTTCTTCACCATTATCGGCAAAATATCATTAATTGTTATTTCGTTGGTTAGAACATTCTTTTTCCTATAAAATGATACCAAGATCATTGATTTTGAGTAAGGCGTTTCGATTTTAGGGCCATTTTTCGGAGGCAATGCAATTTCCCAAATTTGCCAATTTTTCAACAGCGGCGGTCATCGGAACGCCTAGATATTCTGGCCTGTGAGCTTGCCATACCATACAAACCGCAATGACAATGGAGATGTAGCTAGCATCGTCTTCCTTATGAAAGCCTGGAATGCCCTCGCTTTCATGAAGAAGACGATGCTAGCTACACATCCATTGTCATCGCGGTTTGTATGGTATGGCAAGCCAAGAGGCCAGGATATCTAGGCGTTCCGATGACCACCGCTGTTGAAAAATTGGCAAATTTGGGAAATTGCATTGCCTCCGAAAAATGGCGCTAGAATCAAAACGTCTTACTCAAAATCAATGATCTTGGTATCATTTTATTGGAAAAGAATGTTCTAACCAACGAAATAAAAATTAATGACATTTTGCAAATAATGGTGAAGAAATTAGCGATCATACTCGTAGCATTCTTTCTGGGACTTGCACTTAAAGTGGAAGAATTTGTGATAGATTGGGGTAATGAATTCCAAAGCAAGGGTCCAGTATGTCGTATGGTGTGTAACATGAGAACTTATCAACTTTCCAAAGATGAAACTTTCTCTTGTATTATGACTGTGAATTGTATCATTAAGTGTAAACATGTTTATAAATGCATCGGGTAATAGATTCATTTTACATCTATATAACAAAGCAAGTATGTATATCAAGACAATTAAGTGATAAAACAAAGGTTTCGGGTGGGCTCTATACGAAGAATTGGTACATATTCTGATTGCTCTTTTCTGAAGTGTAAGAATCGGCTGTAATTTACTACTATATGTGTTACCCCATTAACGTGGGAAAGGAAAAGTGTATTATAGAGCATAAACAGTATTTTGGTAGGTAGGTCATTACGTAATTTGTTTAGTATTCCAACGCTACGAGATAATTTTTTACACAAAGTATTAATATGCATATTCAAATTAAGATTACAATCAATATAAATGCCCAAGAACTGGGTACACTGAACCTGCTTCGAAGAAGTATTATTCATATCTAATTTAATGTTTTGAAAATTTGTTGGTATACGTTTTGAGTGATTATGGAAATAGATGAAATTGGATTTATCAATATTTACGATCAATTTGTTGCTCTGAAACCATGTGTTCAGCGTATCCAGTCCTGTTTGTAAAGTAGAAATTAACTCAAAGAAACAATGATGTGACAAAATGGCATTGGTATCGTCGGCATATAAGACAAAGTGCAACATTTTGGAAGAATTACATATATCATTTATAAATAATGAGAACAGAAGGGGTCCTAGTATGGACCCCTGAGGTACACCAGACAAAAGAGGATGAGTATCAGAAAATGCATCTTTGTAATAGGTTATCTGGAATCTGTTATGTAAATAATTTTTTAACCGTCTGAGTGGGAGACTGGGAGACCTCTTACTCCATATACTTCATGTTTTTTTAAAAGGATATCATGATTAATTACATCAAATGCCTTGGTAAGGTCAAGAAAAATCCCAATTGTGTGCATATTTTTGTTAAGGGAACTAATTTAGTAATTTTATCATGGATGTCAGCAAGCGCCATTTCTGTCGAAAAGTTGGAACGGAATCCGTATTGAGAAGTGGTTAACATGTTATGAATGGACAAATAACTGTATAGGCGAGAGTAAACAATTTTTTCTAATATTTTTGAAAAGCAGGGTAGTATTGATATGGGTCTGTAATTGGTGAGTACATGAGGACCATTCTTTTAAAAACTGGTATGATTTTTGCAATTTTCAATTTTGAAGGAACAATTCCAGTCTCAAGGGATGAATTAAAGATACATATTAAAGGAGTACAAATATGATATATAATAGCTTTAACCAAAACAATCGAAATGTCATCCATTCCACAACTATTTGAATTCTCATTTGTTTTACAATATTACAGATCTCTATCTCTTTAACAGGGGAAAAGAAAAATGACTTGCTAAAAGGGTGTGACATAAAATCCATAAAATTCCTAGATGTGCTAAAAGCGGTGCTGGGTACAGATGAACCTACATTAGCAAAATAAAAATTAAAAGAATTTGCGATATCTTTGTTATCTGTTAAAATTTGATCATTAATATTAAAGTATGAAGGGTATTTGCTTTTCGATTTACCTAATAAGCTATTGATAATCGTCCAGGTCTTTTTCATATTATTCGAACATTTATTTAATTTGTCAAAGAAATATTTCCTGCGAGCCCTCCGAAGTAAAGTGTTAACTTTGTTACGAACTTTTTTTGTACTTTTTAAGATTATTTGACTTTTTTATTACAATATGTTTTCTAAAGGAAATTTTTATTCTTAATTTCATTTAGTAATTGAGTATTTATCCAGGTTTTTTTTTAAATTTTACACTTGTTCTTTCTGAGAGAGTTATTACACTGTAAAAAAAAAAAAAAAAAACTCGTCAAGCTGACCAAAACAAATTCGTCCAGCTGGTGTCTCTATCGCCTAATATTTATTCGTCATAGTCTGGTGCGTAACGAAATGTCTTTCGTCAGGCTGACGAAGAAAATCTGGTCCTGCTGGTGTCTGTTTCGCCGATTTTTTTTTCGTCAAGCATCTTGTGCCCAGGCTGACGAAGAAAATCTCGTCCTGCTGTGGTGTCTCTATCGACTATTTTTTCTTCGTCAAGCTGTGCCAGGCGTGGAAGACTTCCTTGCTTGCAAATATTGTGGCAAAATCAAGAATGCATGAACGTCATGCATATTGAATGTGCGCCAGCTGTGTGGGCGTGTCTTCCCAGTACAGTCACTCTTCTGTAGGGGATAGTTGTCAGCCAACGATCTGGAAACACAAATAAATACTACATGAACACTCTCCAATGACGGCCAACGATATGGAGTTGGCATCGTTGGTCCATTGGCATGGTTGGCAAGATGCTAGAGTTTACGGTTTATGGTTGGGGATTAGGTTTAGGGTTAGGGTTTGGGGTTAGGGTTTAGGATTAGATTTCATGTTTTGGGATTAGGATTTAGAGTTTGGGGTTAGGGTTAGTTTCAGGCTCGCATGGTAGGTCCGTTGGAATTGTTGACAACGTTGGTCGTTGGCATCGTTGGCAAAGAAAGGCATAGGTTTGCATGGTAGGTCCGTTGAAATTTGCAACGTTGGTCCGGTTGGCATCGTTGGCGAAATGCCAGACGTCATAACGTCAAAGCTCGCATGGTTGGACCGTTGGCATCGTTGGAAGGCTACGGGCTAGTTGCCATGTACAGTGAGCACGTTACAGCCCTTGCATTATTATGTTATTATATTGCTTTAAACTCCTCAAAAACAGTTTGGAAATCTGAGTTTGATCAGTTATATCTCCCGTTTCGTAGGCAATAATCAATGCAAGCTTGGTATCATACGACAAAGATTATTTATTGTTCTTTAAAATGATACCTATTTGTATGATTATGCCATCAGGGCAAGGACAGTATCCTTAAAATATGGTGTAAAGTGTAAATTGAAAAGCTGGCAAAATGACCAAGTTGGGTAAGTCACCCAATTTTTGTTGTTGTTGATGAGTGAGTTTCCCATGTCTCTTGGTTGTTGTGGCACTCTAATGTGAACATTGACATGGATTGGAAGAAACAACTGCACAAGTAAGAAACAACAACATTAAAACTGGACATAGGCATCTATAATCTCAAGACCTCTTTACCACATTAACATGACAAAGTTGTTTAAAAAAAATGGCGGCCGCTTTGATTTGCATGATTTTCATGTTTATCTTCACATGGATCTTTGATTTCATCATGTTCATGTGATTTTAATGACATGATCAGAGTTCAGTATCGTCGGTGGCCGACCCACGTGCCTGCACACGCCTGGCACCGCTTCCTCGTGCTGTTGATCTGAGCATTGTGTCTTCGTTGCTGTAGGATGGCCATTCCAGTCAGACCGGCCAATGTCGTTGCATTTGTGTCTCTCTTTCATAATGTCCCGTCGAGTTGATCCCACAAATGTTCAGTGTGGTTGAGGTCTGGTCTGCATGCAGGCCAGTCTATTCTCGTTATACCCTCTCTCTGAGAATCCATGCAAGTCAAGCTCCTGGCACATTTTTTTATCACTTTCTGTTGTTAATGCGGTGAAAGGTCCGTGAGATTGAATGTTTTATGTCCATTTTTTGTAATGCCCACACATGTTTTTTTTTCGCTTGTTGTTGTTGTTGTTTGCTTACTTGTGCAGGTTTTTCTTTCAATCCATGTCAATGTACACATTAGAGTGCATAACAACCAAAGAGACAATGGAAAACTCACTCATCAACAACAATAAAAATTGGGTGACTTACCCAACTTTGATCATTTTGCAGCTTTTCAATTTACACTTTACACAACATTTTAAGATACTGTCCAAGGTCCACATTTTTCCCGGTCACGTCAACCTCCGAAAACTCGCTCGGGGGGTTACGACAAAAATGTTTCCAAGTTCCCCCAAGAAATCAATTCTTTCACATTTTCAAACACCCCCTTTTGGACGAAAAAGGGGGGTGATTACGGGTGAAAAGGGGGTGTTTGAGGTGTTAACACCCGCCTTTTGAACACCCCAAACCACCCCCCCTGCGTACGCGTATGACCATGATAACGAAAAACATCGAAAACTAATTTGAAATTGACCTTGCCAGGCCGATTTCACAGGTTTGTCCTGATCGTTTTTTAATACCATTTTATGGAAATCTGACGAATGGTTGACAAATTTTACTATTTTAAACAATTAATCGACGAGGCCCAGAACACAACCGCCAAGCATAAAATATGACTGCCTATGCAGAGACCAGAACATGACCACCTTTTCATTATCCTAATTATGTGAAATCATTGACAAATTTCTGCAATAGTATCTCCTATTCTTGTGTTAAAAAAATCATTCATGATTAACAGAGAATGAACTGAAATGAAA
>JZLH01S0600840.1:2013-13707 GCA_001188425.1 Eucidaris tribuloides
AGGACAACTCCCACAAGGACAACTCCCACAAGGACAACTCCCACAAGGACAACTCCCACAGGACAACTCCCACAGGACAACCCCCAGAGGACAACTCCCACAGGACAACTCCCACAAGGACAACTCCCACAAGGACAACTCCCACAAGGACAACTCCCACAAGGACCACTCCCTAAGGACTACTTTCTCGAGGACAACTCCATCTTAGGACAACTCCCCCAGAGGACAACACACTCAGAGGACAACTCTCCCCACAAGGACAACTCCCCTAGGACATCTCTCCCAGAGGACAACTCCATACAGGACAACTCCCCCTGTGGAGTTTTACAATGTTTCCAGTATAAAAAAAATCTGATTTGTCCTTGGGGGAGTTGTCCTCGGGGGAGTAGTCCTCAATGCTTGATATTCAAAACTCATACTGCGCGGTGGCATTAGTTTTTCAAGCTTCTTTTTTTTTTTTTTTACCACAGCAAGGCCTGGCAGCTAATGTATAGGCAGCTGTGGTGCATGAGTGTCCAGGGAACGTACTATACTATACCAAACTGGTTTGATATACAACTACAATGTATAATGTATTGCGACACTGTGCTCAAATTTATCATATGTTTTTTATTTGGCTTTGTCATTTTTGGTTGGAAAACCTGGTCGTCCACTTTCAACTTGGGAGATTTGTGCAAAGAAGAAAAATTTCACAGAAATATTATGCGAAGAAGAGAAGCAACCAGATACATTTTTTTCCAGCAAGGAAAATGGTGTTTAGACGGCATGTATGGTGTATAACGCAACAGATTTGGTTGACCTTTTTGATTGTTATGACATATAAGCCACACCCATGATTTTGAAGTTTCTTTTGCTGTAGAAACCTGCTGGTTATTTGACAGAAATTATGGTATTTAAAAACTAAATTTTAAGAAAATTCGATTTTTCACCATTTACCAGAACTATACACTCCCCATAATGATCTTCCATCTTCCATTCTTATGTTCCCCAGGAGAGGATAGAATATTCCAAGACGTACAAGGGCCAGTTCTTCAATTTGTCGGGGTACTTCTTTTCCCTGTACTGTCTGTGGAAGATCACTATCTGTACTATCAACATCATCTTCGACCGTGTCGGCAAGACGGACCCCATCTCTAAGTGTGTAGAGATCGCCGTCCACTGGCTGGGCTTTCAATTTGATGTAAGTTGTATTTCAGACCTTTCCTATCTTTTGCCTGTGCAGAATCATTCGGCGTGTTTCCATAGAAAACTGTTACACGGTATTACCCGTGTAAGAATTCACAATTCCGGAAAACCTTCCTGTGGAAACACAAGTGACACGGATTATTGATAAACTGTATATGACCAAAATACAGATTATCATAACCACCTTCGGAGGTGGTTATTGCCGTGTTAATCCGTGCAACTTTCCTGTGGAAACTCACAGCGACAAACCGTACTGTGTCTGGTGGAAGTAGGGGTCACTGGTGTAACCCGGAAGTATATTACAATCTTGCATCCTTTTCGATTTCACCATTATAATACACCTGATCGCTCATGTCAACACTCGCTATTCTTTTTACACAAATGAAATAAACATAATAGGTCCTGAATTACTACGCAATCACAATATGCCAGTTTAACCACAATGCATTGCAACGTCAAAATTTGAACTTCTGACTTCCGATTGACACGGTATTTGCTTGACTCGGAACACAGTTTTTAAATTCTGGAAAAGAGAATCCGTATTCCACCTTTTTTCTTTGGAAACACGCTGAATGCTCTAACATATCAAGTTGCATATTTTATTATACCCCGGTCAATCTAAGCTTGATGGGGGTTAGGGTTATTATAGTAGGAATCAGTGCTTGTTGGGCCGGTGCAAATCTTGTGAATCAAATTTCTTCCTCAGTTTTTGAGCATTGCTTATGACACTTGGCACACACATTCAGAGATGCCACGTTTCCAGAAATTTCTATTCACAAAAATGGAAATTTCCACAATTTCCATTTTTTTCCAGATTTTTTCCAAAAGAAGAAATGTTCTTTAGTGTATATTTTAGAATTTCATTATTTTTTGGCAATTCCTTTTGGTTGTAAAGTCATTGTAACAAAATTTGGAGGCTGGTCCAAGGGTAATTAGCTTAAGTATACATTGTTATTCTAAAAGCATCGGTATAGTTTATTACACTTAGATTATAATTCTCCCTATCACATATAGCTGTCCGAAACTGAACGCAAGTGGTGCTCTAATTTTTTTACCCTTAATTCTTGGGAAATAAACTTCCGGTTGCAATCGCAATACATATCGAACGCTAAATTACTCATGGATCGTGTCAAAATCTTTCTTTTAATCTCGCGAATAATATTTCTTTTTCAAGTCCTTCTTCCATATAACAACCCTTCCTTTTAGGTCATGAACGGAGCCATCGGCCATCCTCACACACCGGTGTTCATGTCAGAGTCGGCGTGTGCGTGGTTATACAGTGCGTCCCAGAAAAAACAGAACCCTGGAACAAAGGCTCATTGTGCAGAAGTAATGAGGCGTATAATTGCAGAAACAAATTCAAAATAAACTTTGACTTATACTCTTTCAAATGATACCTTAACCAAACTTATTCATGCATCAATTTCTGAGTACCATGACTTTAAATGTTTAAAGTGAAAAACCATTTGTTATGCTTTATGGCTTTGACCATGTTGACACTGTGCACTCCATGAAAAGAAAGAGATGGACAGCTGGTGTACACAGTGTCAAAGCCAAAAAGCGTAACAAGTGGTTTTTCACTTTAAATTTTTGAATTCATGGTACTCAGGGATGCATGGATGAATAAGTTTGCTTACTGTATCATTTGAAAGAGCATATGTAAAAGTTTATTGTGAACTTATTTCTACAATCGTACGTCCCATTTCTTCCGCACAATAAGCCTTTGTTTTAGGGTTCTGTTTTTTCTGGGACGCGCTGTATAACACCCTGTACCAGTCAATATCTGTACAATAACTTCATTGCCCTTTTCCGTTCCAATCTTTTTTCGGCTCCAGGTCAAGTTTTGGTCTCAACAGTTTTCTTTCATCGTGGTTGGTATCATCATAGTCACTCAGATCAGAGGTTTATTGATTAAACTGACAAAGGTGAGAAAAATGATCCAGAGTGTGTGACTTGATTCAAACTTGTATACAAGTTTAGTCTTAAGAAGTTCCTGTATGGCAGTAAACTATCTTGATAAAAGTATAGATCGGTGAAAGTTTGCCGAAAAATGAACAGATATGACTAAAGATATGTATATTTGTTTTAATATCAAGATTGTTACATTTTGCAGTGTTATGACTTAACTATGTGGCCTTTTTTAATAGCTGTAATTAATTCAAACAACAGAAATACAAATTCAAGCAAACTACACAATTGTTATTTTTTTATTACCAGCTTCCATGCACCACAATTAATAAAAATAATAATAATAATAATGACATTGTATAATGTGCTAAAATCCACCTATATTAGGTGCTCATTGCACAGTTACATAAAATTACACAGGAAAACATAACACATTTACAGTAGAAATAAATAGGTGATAATCACGGTTAAATTGCATTTTTCATGAGGTGAGTTTTCAAGTTAGATTTAAATTGTGTTAAGGAGGGATTCAATTTTATTTCTTCCAGTAGATTGTTCCACAAAGGTGGTCCGGCAGATGAAAAAAGATCTTTTACCCCATGATTTATTGACAACAGATTGAGTGTAAAGAAGTTTGTTACTGGAACGGAGAGGCCGGGTTGGTTTAATGGAGTTTGAATAATTCAGCTAGATATGCAGGAGCAATTCCATGACCATAGTGTTACATAAAATGAAGAATTTTAAAGCCATTGGCTAACATTTACCACAATTAAAAATATGAGCTACATAATCCTCCCTGCTCCTGGTGTCTTTGATAAGGTTTAAAAATGAAGCCCTGAAAAAATTGTATTTCAAAATGATGATTTAGTGCTTTAAAAAAGTGAAAATCGTAAGTTGACCGGATTCACCTGCCCATTTCCTCCCATAGACTAACTGTGTGTAGATCTAGGCTATTTCATACTCGCCCCGAGTATTCATTGTTTATTCATTCATATCTTGCCAGTGGCAGAATAACTTTCCAAACTTTTGTATTGTAGGGTGTTTATTTGTCCAGTTGAACACTACTATGTAGCTCAGATATCAAAGTTTGACAATTTTTTGAATTGAAGCTACACAATGTTAGCCTATCACTTTAAAGACAATCCTGTGCTTAACTGAAAGCCAGTGCAGCTTAAGAAAACGTGGTGTAATACTGTCGGAAGGTTTGGTGCAAGTAATAACTCTAGCAGCAATGTTTTGCAATCTTTTAAGATGGTTCAAAAGAGTATCAGGTAGTCCAAACAAAAATGAGTTACCCATATCTAAACATGAAGTCACAAGAGCATGAATCGAGTTAGTGGCGGGTGTGCCGCTAATGTGGAACCCCGGCTGTAAATTGTCCTACATGTATGTTTGATTTCTTTATTCCAGTTTTTCTACACCATGGCCAGCACCAAGTCTTCCAATATCATTGTCCTGGGTCTTGCACAAATCATGGTAAGTCTCATCTGCTTGTCAGGTCTGGGACTTCTAAAACTCTCCTAAGGACAACTCACCAGGAGACCACCTCCCACTAGAAAAACTCCCCTTGAGGAGTTTAAGAATGTTTTCAGTTTAAGCAAATCTGGGATGTCCTCAGAGGAGTAGTCTTCTGGGCAAGGCTTCCACTCGTAGGGGATTTTGGCCCAGCGTAGGTTGTAGGGGATACCTACGGGGAAAATGACCTACCGTAGGGGAAACGTAGGGGGTTTTGACGATTTGTAGGGGATTTTGACAAATTTGCAGAATTATTCTTAAATTCCCGACGAATTTCAAAGAATTTCAGTCAGTTTTGTCCGTCTTCGGCGAGGAAATCGTGATCAATGTATTGCATTTACTAAGGTTATTTTGTAGGGGAAAACTTAGCTTCGTAGGGGAAAACGTAGGTTCGTAGAGGAAAATTGGGTAATTCAGGTGTAGGGGAAAAGTTGTTCCCGTAGGGGAAAATACGCATGCGCCATAGGGGGAAATCAAAATTTTGAGTGGCAGCCCTGCTTCTGGGGGAGTTGTCCTTCAGGGAGTTGTCCTCCGGATATGTTGTCTTCCCGGTGAATTGTCAAGGGGGGGGGTGGGGGAGGGGAGGGGGTCCTCCGAGGAAGCTGTCCTGACACAGTATCTGGCAGAGGGACACAGATTCTGGGTTATATCAAAGTTGATGTTATGTCCAGGCACAAGATGGTCTGTGTGACTCTCATTGTCACAGACAAAATTTTACATAGCATAGCTGCCAACTTGTATGTTGTTATGATATCTATATTGTTTTTTCATCATCCAAAGTACAGAAATGTGATGTTTCAATCCAAAACATGTTTTCTCTTAAATTTGGTAGGCTTGCCTCATATGTGTAACATACCCATTTTTGTACCAAAATGTTCTTTGCCTTCAAAATATGATTTTTACTGTGCATCAGTTTGGGGAGTTGTTTGTTTTGCTTTGTTTTTTGTTTTTTTTTGGGGGGGGGTGGGAGGTTGTTTTTGGAGGGGGTCAGCAGAGGTTGGCACGTCTGTGATCAACTTTTTATCTGAACACTAATTGTTCCTGCCTAAAATCAGTTAAGAATAATTGATTTTCTGTACTGTAGCTTTGGAAAGACATTTAGATTTAATTCCATATTTTGTAAAAGTAAGATTTGAATAAATAGCTAAATTTTGAAGATAATATGAATTACAATTATAATTTGAAGTAATATTTTCAATTTCCAGTATCTGTTTTTCAGAGGATCTCAATCTTTCAAAGTATTGTGATCCTAAAGTTGGTTAAGGCAAATGCATGGATAGTTAGCTAGAATAGGCAAACACAAATTGTGAAAAGGTTTAATTAAGGCCACATGAGTCATTCACGGCAATTTTTTTACGGATTCGAAGGCATCGTGCGGTCGGAATACGGTGTCCGATAAAATATCAATTCGAAGCGAATACATCAACCACGTCCAAAAAGTATTAATTTGTGACCCCCCAACCCCCAAAATAAAGAAACAATATTGCAAAACTAACTCTCTAAAGAAACAGAAAACTATATATATTTTAACACTAAATAAAAAATCATGGTTACTTTGTTAGTGCCCGTCACTAAAATAATTATTGAAGAAAATTTCCGAGAGTATACATGTAGGCCCCCATACGCAAACTAGCAAAGATAAGATCTTGTCAAAACTCTTAAGAACTGATATCACCTTGCGAGTTGATGTGATTTATTTACTGGCTCAAGATATTACAATTATGCATTGCATTGACGAACATATTTGCCAGATCTAATGTAGGCCCTATCGATTCATTCAACTGAAACAAATTTTAAGAATCGATCGCCATTTCGGTTGCCGACGTACATGCATATGCATGACGACCAGCTGACGTCATGCACAAGCTGAAGTTAGCCAGTTGTCACTGAACACTGTTTTGCTTACCTGAGTATATCGGGTCCCCGGATCGGGTCTGTAATCTCCTCGTCATATTTTCGTGAAATATTTTTTCTACACATTATCTCCCCAAATAAAGTCGAAATTATCAGGTTTTCCAACCAAAATTAACAAAGCCAGATACAAAAATATGATGACGAAACATTGGCCACTGATTGACTCACACATCGCGAACAGAAAAGAGCCTGTAGTCCCGCCTATAGATAATACTGTTTGCACAATGGACTAGCTAGGTCTGGAGCCAGTCGATAGCGCCATCTACGGCTGACTGTCCTCTATGCTCGCGCTGCGTGAGTCAAAATATTAGCCGATGTTTCGGTTTCGTCAACGTATTTCTATATCTGGCTTTATCAATTTTGGGTAGAAAACCTGATAATTTTGACTTTAGTTTGGGAGATAATTTGCAGAAAAAATATTTAACGAAATATCATGACAAGCAGGTTATAGAACCAATATTTTCAGGTGAGCAAAACAGTGTAACTTCAGTGACATGTATGTGGCGTAAGTGATTGTGCTAACCATGACTTTCTTGGCATGACGCTAAGATATATTTGTTACTCAAACAATTATGCTTAATTTTTTGTTCAACATTTTATTTCATTTGTGTAACATTGTTTTTTATCGGAATACCGGTTTGGAAAAATCTGTTCCGGAACCCGATAGCGCCGGTCGGAATCCGGATTCCGTTCCGATCCGACTCAGCCTTATTTACAATGAAGGTTTAGAATTCTAATAGTGTGTAGTCTATTTCATTGAAAATTACAGAATTGACACCATACCAGGGATGTACACTACGTATGGAGTAATTTCACTGCTTTCACTTTTTGTTGTTCTTAAAAATTGCGATGTTTGACTTTCCTGTTCACACAATATTTCCGCACTAGAGAAAACTTATGTTTTTTTAGTTCCAAAATGCACATGTACAATGGGCATGTTTAGCTGATCCCAGCTAGCGGTTTGATTAAATTACACTGCGCGGGACAGTGCGTTATTGCAAGAAACTTTTTGTTCACATGCGTTAATCTGGAAGCAACCGAAATCATGATTTTTCTGCAGTGAATGTTCTCTCTCCCTACGAATCTTTGCACAAAAGTAGAAAAATTGCACTCTAGTGTGCAATTTCTTGCAATGATTTGGGCAAGTTTTTGCATACTTGCTTAGCAACTTTCACTGCAAAATTGTGTTTTTTTCTAAAATCACACTATTATCCCAAATTTTCTCTGATTCTTGACCATTTTGTTTCCTCCCTCCTCAGGGTATGTATTTTGTGTCCTCTGTTCTCCTGATGCGGATGAACGTTCCGCCGGAGTATCGCATGATAATTACTGAAGTCCTGGGCGATCTTCAGTTCAACTTCTACCATCGCTGGTTCGACAACATGTTCCTCATCAGTGCTCTGTCCAGTATCGCGTTCCTCTACCTCGCCCACAAACAGGCCCCCGACAAGACCGTGGGCTCCACGTGATACTCACTGACTCCTCACTGACTCTGTTGTATCAAAGACCGGCCTCGGTCTTGGTCTTGGTCCGAGTCATCTGTACAAACCCTATGGGAAGTTTGAATTTTGGAGCGGCCTCAGTCTTGGTTCGAGTCACCTGTACAAACCCTATAGAAAGGTTGTGTTTTGGGGCGGCCTTGATCTTCTCGGATATGTGACTGTCAACGTAGTTTCAATACAGTGGATTCCCAATAAGCAATGCAATGTTGTGACACCAGGGATAAATCACTTTCTTGAAATGCAGTGTGGGAAAAAATGATGAATTTACAATAGCATAGCCAGAAACAATCGCATTTCAGGCCACGGCCACCATGGACAAAACAAGATGGACATGAGACAATTGGCGGGTTTGGGGGGGGGGGGGGTAGGAATAGGCAAACGTAACAGACCTAACAAAACTTGAATATAGAAAACAATGATGGCAAACATTCCACAGTACTTCACTTCAGGCAAATGGGACTGCTGTGCCCACCAAGAGCATAATGTAACGTAGCATAACCAAGCTAAATGATAGCATTGCAGCCAGATTGCAAGCTAGCTACAGTGATGTCAACCTGCCTAAAATGTGGCTGGTTTCGATGTGTCATTAGGGGCGCTGCGATTTGGGAATCCCCTGTATTATTCTATCCCCAACCATTATGGCTGTAGTTACTACGTTTATATGCGTAGAAGAAATATCTATTGAAACTGTTTGAGACATTCTGCACCAGCTCCAGCTTATGTCCATGTGTGACTGTGGAATGTGAAATATTCTAATAATTTGCAAGTAGCACGTCAAGAAATACCAGGAATGTTTCTGCATGATATATTTTTTGTGAATCTGGACTCTCCCATAGCTACTGTAAGAACTGTAAGGTGTGTGGGTATAAGTTTGTCCTACACTAATTAACCATTTCAGTACCATTGCAATAAAACTTGATCAACTTTGCAGGTGATATTTTGAGTGTGGTACTGGATGGATTTAAAGACACAAGTTAACAATGACCAGTTTTGAAACTGTGAGCTACATAATCCTCCATGTTCTAAGTGTCTTTGATAAGGTCTAAAAAGGAAGGCCTGAAAAAATGTCCTTCAAAATGAATATTTAGTGCTATAAAAAAGTGAAAATCTACAAGTACTCAGTTTGACCGGATTCACCTTGCCCATTTTCTCCCACTATGTGTAGATCTGGGCTGTTTTATACTCCACTGCAGTGATAATTCAGGGGTGATATTTGCATATCTTGCCAGTGGCAACAAAACTTTTTATTTGTCCTTTTAAACACTAATATGTAGTTCAGATATCAAAGTTTGACAATTTTTTAAATTGATGCTCCACAAAGTCAACTTGGATCTTTAATATTGCAAGACACTTTACAATGTGACAGTCAGTGAAACAACCGTCATGTTGTGAATTGTTATTAGCGTGGCCCATACATCCCCTTGTTGGAAAAGAAGTACATGTACATGTGGCAAAAAAATGAATAAATAAAACATCAATGAGCATCAGTAAGCTTTCAGGCTCAGCAGCCAGTAAACATCTTTTTTTAATTTAATTGCTCACAGCTATGGTTTCCACCTCATCCAACATACGTCATGTTAGTTACCTTGTTTTTAAACCCCTATCAACTGTTTATTAACTCGCTGCTGACCATCAAAAAGTGGAGATCAGTCATGGAAGTCACAAACTGTCAGCCATGATAGAAGCGTACCAAGCAATCAACATCACAACCAATACTGGCCCCACCCCCCCCCCACCCTCCCATGACAAAAGGGCATAACTGACATTTTGGTGTTTTGGAGATATTGACCAAAATATATTTTGTTCAACACGTAAAGCCCTGTTCAGTGTCCTTTTAACAAGCAGATTGTGACACAAAGGGACACTTCTAATTAATATTTTTTTTTGTTCTGCATGTTTAACATGCTGTACTGAGTCCCCTACACTATACAGGGTGGCCCAGAAAGAATGCTACAGCTACGATCGCTAATTTCTTCAACATCATCTGCAATATGTCGTAAGATTTTGTTTCAGCATTCTTTTTCCAACAATATAATACCATGATCATTGATTTTGAGTAAATCGTTTGGCTGTTGAGGCCATTTTTCCGAGGCAATGTCGTTTCCCGAATTTGCCAATTTTTCATCAGCGGCGGTCATCCGAACACCGAAATATTCTCGCGTCTCAGCGTGCCATACCAGACAAACCGCAATGACAATAGAGATGTAGCTCATGTCATCGTCTTTATGAAAGCGAGGGCATTCCTGCCCTTTGCCTCGACAGAGCTTATTCTATGGCATGCGTTACGCAAGAATATTTCGGTATTCTGATGATCGCTAGAGTTTAATAAATAGCAAATTTTTGAAATTGCATTGCCTCAGAAAAATAGCCCTAAGATCCAAACACCGCAATCAAAATTAATGATCATGGTGTCACTTTTTTGGAAAAAGAATGTTCTTACCCATGAAATAATCACCAACGACATTTTGAGAATGATTTTGAAGAAATTAACATCGCATGTGTATCATTCTTTCTGGGCCACGCTGTATAACTCAATTTTGAAAAAAATGTCAGTTATGCCCTTTTGTCATGGGGGGCAGAATACGTGATCATTGAAATAAAACTGCTGTTCAGTGAGCTTGAGAGGAGTCTATCTGAAAGCATGGAGGTACATGTAGAAAGAGACCTCTGTGCAACAGTTAATTTTAGGTGTATTTTTTTCAAATTTCAAGGTAATTACTGATCTTCAGATTTCACTGGTATGTCCTTCATGAATAGTCTGAGGGCATGAAGGATGTTTTGGAATGTTCCTTGATGGGTGCAAATGAGGTTTTTAAAAGTGATAATCTGTGAGTTACTGATTTAACTTATTTTTCCCTACAGACTGTAGTGTAAGAATGAACCATCCAGTGAACATTTTAACCCACTGAAATTCAACCACAGAATATGATCAAACCGACATAAACCTATAATTTATTCATCTAAGCATGTTCAAGTGACATGGTAGGCCCAAATCAGACCAGTCCGCAATGAATTCAGACTGTTCTGTGTCTCTTTGGACAAACATGTATATTATTACACAGGTATGTCAGATACATGTAGGTGGGACAGAAAAACAATAAGTTCCAAATCTGTGCATACTCAGAGAAATATTGGTGATTACTTCTATGAAATAAATGCAGTGATGTATGCACTGCATGCAACCAGTTAATAGGACGACTGCAAGTGTGTTTCTGGGACTACTCCCCTAGAGACAACTCCCCAGAGGATGACTCCACCTGAAGGACAACTCCCCCGGAGGACAACTCTCATAGAGAATAACTCCCCCCCCCCCCACCAACTCCCCCAGAGGACAACTCCCCGAGGACAACTGCCCTTGGAGTTTTACCATGTTTCCCATCTAAAAAGTCTGATTTACCTTGTGAGAATTGTCCTCAGGGGAGTTGTCCTTTAGGGGAGTTGTCCTTTGAGGGAGTCGTCCTCCTTTGGACATGTCCCCCATGGAAGCTGTCCTCTGGGGGAACGGAGACGTCTTCCTGGGGGCATTGTCAGATGGGAGTTATCCCGAGGGAGTTGTTCTCTAGGGGAGTTGTCCTCCGGTGGAGTTGTCCTCTGGGGAGTTGTCTTCTGGGGGAGTTGTCCTCTGGGGAGTTGTCCTCTGAGCAAGTTGTCCTCTGGGGAGTTGTCCTCT